>JASCZW010002560.1:0-20175 GCA_034211315.2 Aedes japonicus
TAAGGGTCAGGCCCCTCCAGAATTCTGTTGACTTCCAGGATTTTTTCTCAATATTATTTATTATTTGAAATGAAACACTATTCATAATCTCTACGGAATTGTAGGGATTTCTTTTCCAGAGTAAGTTGTTTCTGTGCCTCGCTCCCTTCAGAAATAGTTTGAACGAGTAACATACCCTCTTCCCCACACTTACCCCACTGTACCGTTTAGGATGAAAAAGTGGTACATTTATCAAGAAATCTACATCGCTCGAGAGTTTCCGTCTAATAAAACGTTTTGAAATTAGAAATATCTTCCCAACAGCATGGGATCCCAGTTGTGAACAGCAATTTTTGCTAGAACCAAACATGTGAAGAGAAAGTATCGATAGGTCCGATAGGGCTCGGCAGGTTATGAAATTTAATAAAAGTAGTTTGAAATTACAAGTATGGCTTTTGTCGAGCAGTATTTCGAATCAAACGCACACACCTTTGCCACACATCCCCATGCAGGGTAGGTCACGGAACCGTCACCTTGACTGGCAAAAATGTATGCGCTTGATCGTACTCAAATACCGCCCAAGACACAGAATGGTTCTAGCGATGAAAAATCTCTGTTTTTACATTCCCTAAAGACCACATGTGATGGAAATCAATTTCCAATTAAAGGTTTTAAAACCACAACTTCTAATTTTTACCACTACTGTTTTTTCTCGTCGTTGTTTACTTAACAACCTCGGAGAGAAACCCGGTAAGGTGTCGTATGCTGATCCTCTTAACAGCATGTTTTGACGGAAACCCCATCATTGAATAAATAAACTACTAATTATGTTTTTTTTTATTGCGTTTGGTTCGAAATACTACTTAACAAAAGCCCTATGCCTGAGCTCTAAATTATTCTGAATTCTAATAATTTTAATATTAAAACCTCTATACTCAAATCTAAAATGTAAAATGTCGAGTCTGTTTAGTTGAAACATAAAATTTTGAACGCTTTTCAGGATGGCCACACAATCTTAATATAAAAATTCAAGCATTTTTCCCGCATTTTTCCTTATTTTCCCGACTCATAAATTACTCGTAGCTAAATCTCTGAGCTCCCAAACTTTTTCCAGTTTGATTTACCAGTGGAATAGTTAGCATTACCGAGATGTTGTTAAACCGTACATAAACTTTTTATGATTTCCAAGATTGTGAATAGGTGGAAATTCTATGAAATTGATTAAAAAGTAGTTGGTTTCTTTATCCTCGTTTTAGTTTAAGTTCTTCTTAAAGCTTAAATACCTTGAACTTTTGGGATATTTTCGGAACGATTGGAAAGTTTCTCGATCACCTGGAAAAATCCCTGAAGTTCTAGGAAGCTCCCCAAACTTATGGAAAAATCCTTTGAATGTTTCCTAAACTTTTCGAATGCTAATCTGGGACGTTCTCTGAAATTCTGAAAAGTTCCGCGATCTTGGGGGAAGTTTTCTAAAATTCTTGGAAGATCGCAGGACTACTGAGAAATTTCCTGAATTGCTGAATCTCCTGAGCATCCATGAGTTTTTTCGAGCTTCTGGAAAGTTCCCTGAACTTCTGGGAAATTTTCTAAATTTCTGGGACGTTCTCTGAACGTCTGAGATGTTTGCTGACCTTTTGGAAAGTTTCTTGATCTTTGGGAGAGTTCCATGATCTTTGTGAGCATTTCCTGAAGTTCTGGGAAGTTTTTTGAATTCATGATAAACCCTGAACTTATAGGAAGTTTCTTGAACTCCTACATGTTCGCTGAACTTCTAAGTAGTTCTGTATATGTCTAGCAAGTTTCAGGAAATTCTAAGAAGTTCACTAAACCTCTAGCAAGATCCGCAAACTGTTGAAAAGCTTCATGAATTTCTTGACTGTTCTCTATTGGAAGTTCTCTAATTTTCTGGAAAGTTCCTTGCATTTTTGGGAAGTTCCTTGAACATCTTGAGTAGTTCTGTGAACTTCTGAAAAAATACCCAAAATAATCTGATAAGTTTTCTAAACTTCCGGAAGCCCCCTGAATTTCTGGATAGTTACCTGAACTTCTGTGAAGAAAATCTGCACTTTTGGAAACTTCCCTGAACTCGTGAAAAGCTCCTTGAATTTGTGGACAATTCCCTGAATTTCTAGTAAACAATCTGAATTTCAGGAAAGTTGTCTGAACTTCTAGGAAGAACCTTTAATTTTCGGAAAGTTCCCTGATTTTATGGTATGTTCTTTTGACATCAGGGAGAATAGCTAAACCTCGGGAAAGTCTAAGTCAAATCTAAAAAGTATACCGAGCTTTTGATAAGTTCCCTAAGTTTCTAGGTGCATTGAATTCACAAAAAAAAATCGAACTTTTGGGAGATAATTTTTGTCCATCAGTTTCTTAACCTTTTCCGATATTGTGGGCGTAAATACTGCGTGCCGTAAGTCTTAAGGATAGATTTGCAAAAACTTCTCAGGGTCACCAACTCCCGTCGAGAGAACTAGCTGAGGACAAACGCCAACATCCGTTAAGCTGTAGTGCACCTATTTAACACTAAGGCAACATATCCAGCTGCATCGCAACAGCTGGAAAAAGTCATCAGTTGACTGTAGTTGTCGCATAATGTCTAGGATCATATCCCTTGGCATGTTGAAAAGTCGCAGAAAATGCTTCTTGTCATAGGTTGGCGTGGCTCTATCACAGCTCACTATCAGCACTATCTAATATCGTTTAAATGAGATGCATGCATTCACACACTCACCACCACTCAAACCAATCCATGGTAAAAAGTTTGCGAAAAATCCTCGGTCTCTGAAAAAAAAACAAAACTTCTGATCTCTGGATATTGTAACATGGGCAAGATGATAGGTGTTGGTGGGTTTAACAACAAGAAATACTACACCGGTGCGGGGAACGCAAAGTTGGTCTGTTTTAGCTGGTTCTTTTTAGGTTTGCTGATGCAAATCAACTATAAAGATGTTAAAATAGACCACCGCTGAAGATGCTCTAAGCGGTACGTTATGAACAGGCTGAACAATGATATCGGTGGACCGAGTAAATGACAACCGCTACTCAAATCATTTGAAAAAGATGTGACTATGGTTCCTTCCATATGACAAAAATTCCCGATGACTTTTGAAATTCCCGCCTTTTTCCAGCATATTTCCCGATGATTTTGGATTCCCGCATTTTTCCCGTAATTCCCGATTTTCCCGAGTCTGTGGCCACCCTGTGAGTATGGTTCCTTCCATATGATAAAAAAATCCCAATGACTTTTGAAATTCCCGTCTTTTTCCCGCATATTTCCCGATGATTTTGGATTCCCGCTTTTTTCCCGCATTTCCCGATTTTCCCGAGTCTGTGGCCACCCTTGAGTTGAGACGCCTCAATAGAATCGAGTAAGGTGACTAAAGTAACCTCGTGTGAGTCAATTCTCCATTTGATCCAGACGGAATTATACGAGGTATATATTCCTCCAATCGATTCTCTGAAGGCATCGCGACTCACTGAGGCGCAGAATAGACATTATTATTATTCGATTGAACCTGTCTTAATTTACCAATTAAAATAACATGTCCCCAACAATTACGCTACTTCCGCCGCTCTTTTCAATATTCTTATAAACGAAAAAAAATCCTATGCGCAGGCCCCCTCCAGGCCCCCTCCAGACTAATTGCCTAGCTCCGCCAATGCCAACAGCATATCGAAATTAATGTGATGCCCCGAAGAATTTCTTTTCAATTTCCGTTTTGTCCTTGCTTATAGAAAAAAAACATCCCATTTCCACGCAAGGCTTCTTTCGTTCGATGCAACTGCATGGAGCAGTACAAAAGAAGATTTCCTTATTTTAACGAACTATTTAATCCTTGCACTTTCATTCGATCTCGATTATTAGAAGACCAGCTTGGCTGGCAATGTATAACCATTCAATACAACAAAGTCCGAAAGCAGACCACAGCGATTCGTTTTGGTTTTGCAGGCCGGTTCCCCATCGAACACGTACACTTCGGCAGGGATAGTGCTGTCTGCCGATATAGCCACTAAGAATTTCCCATCTTCATCCTGAACATGGCTCCGAGGTCGAACTGGTGAATTTCTCACTTTAGCACTTCATTTACCCAGGCTGCTGCCTTTTTCCTTCTGCTGTTCTCCCGACGTGGAACATTCTTGTGGTGTCAATGGATTTCCCTGCCACACGAGCTATTTTCGATTCAGCGCAGTGAATCGAGTGCAATTAGAATGCCTGGACTCTCGAGGCAGATAGAAACTCTCATACCTATAGTTGCCAATCGGTATTTCATTTGTAATGCAACGAGGACCACTCAAAAATAATTTCTAAAATGAATCGTAAATTGTCGAGCTTTCACATGATAGTCAAACTGATTACAAATTCAGTGCGGGTAACATGCAGCCTGACAACCCAATAAATTCAACCTCATCCCACCGGTGTTCAGTCGGACACCCAAACAGTGGCTAAGCACCGTGTAATCCACTCGGTAACAATTGTGATTCAAACCTGGCGGACATCGCTGTACCTGCGACCACCGACCGAGCATTCTTCCGCACTTCCGCCCAGAATCCCGAATTGATTTTCCCTTACAGCGAGATAGAATGAGAGCGAGTCAGTAAGCAATAAATTCGCCAATAAAATAATCAACTGCACTCGGCAAAATCACTTAAACCACTTATTCCACTAGTTGTATACATATACATGAACATAGATAGCTTGGGCACTAGTTGGCACAGATAGCATTGTCGGGGCGTGAGGCACTTTTTCAGCATGCATTGAGTGTCGTTGGCGCTGAAATTTATGGTCAATACATGCCACACACTTACTCTCCATTGCCATCGCAGCAGTCAAAAGCGAAAAACGATGCTACAAGTGCTGTGCATCCCTTCGCAATTTGACTGCAATGGACGAATGCAGGCAACTTCCCATCTGCCACCATGACGGGTGCAGTTTCAATAATTATTAAATTAATTGTTTTTTTTTCCGCTGGCACGTAACAAGAAGATTCACACTTTTCCACTCAATTTGAATTGTTGCGATTTTTGCAAACAGCTTCCCGCCAACAATATACATACAAAACACGATGGCATCTTAGTGTTTCAATGCGACGGTCGGTTGTTGGGTTGGATTATCCGTAGAAGATTTTTATGTCGATTGTATTTTTATTGAGCTTTCTACGTGGTGCTGACTGTGGACGATGTGGATCTTGCTCGAATGACTTGGCTAGGAGTAAGGAGGTTGTGCAAGCAAAGGAAATTCGAGATTGCTGTTCTAGTTGTTTTGCTTCGGTGTGTATCACAACAATCCGATAGAGGAATCCAATAAAATAGCAATTCAGTAGCGTGGTATTGTCTCTCTCTCTGCTTTTTTTGTTTTTGTTTTTGTTCCGGAGGATATGATTGAAGATACGTGCGGAAATGCGTGATCACGATGAGAGAGCATCAATTCATCCTGCGATGGCAATAACCTGCGAAGCTGGAAAGCTTAATGGATGATGGCTTGAGGGTCGTTGCAAATCGGTTTATTTACCGGTTTTTTTCTCGTTCAGAGAGATGCATGTTGTTTAGTTTGTATTTGCATCATTAGAATAGATAGATCTAGATAACATAGCATCATATCCACTTTTTTATTCTTTAACGAAGTTTATGCTCATTAAGTCCTGAAAATGTCCTGGGCTGCAAAATGGTGAGTAGACAACTGGGATGGATGGAGCGTGTGTCCCCGCAACATAGCTATGGTCCTCACAAGTTCCTACCTCATGCTTCTAAAGGGTGTCCACGATGAAATTGCCACACACAAAATTGATTCGCAAAATTCGAGTTTTCATCCGATTGCCATCAAATTTTCAGGGATTGAGAAATAACTAATAAACTTCATTTTACCATTTTACTCGTATTTTATTTACAGTCCATACGCAAATGCCCGCACCTTGGCCTTAACCCCGGCCATAAGATTCTGCACAACCTGTGAATCAACCGTTTTTTGCATGTAAACCCATACTTTCTTCAGTTCCGCGACTGTCTTCACTACCTTAGGTCGTTTAAGAAGGTGCTGCTTCATAATCGCCCAGTACTTCTCGATGGGGCGGAGCTCCGGAGTGTTGGGAGGGTTGAACATTTTCGGCACGAAATTGACCTTATTGTCCGCATACCACTTCAGCACGTCCTTGAGTAGTGGCATGAGGCCAAATCCGGCCAGAAGATTGTTGGGACGTTGTGGGCCTTCAGGAGAGGAAGCAGCCGCTTCTGAGGCACTCTTTATGTACACCTGTCCGTTCATCGTGTCCTGGGTCACGAAAGGTGCACTCCGCTTCCCGCACGTGCAGATGGCTTGCCAAACCAGGAATTTCTTCGCAAATTTGGACATCTTCTGAGTGCGGACATGCTCCGGAACGCTGAACTTATCCTTGGCCGTGAAATACAGGTTGCCGGGGATCTGTTTGAAGTCGGCCTTCACATATGTTTCTGTCGTCCATGATGCAGCATTCAACTTTCGTCAGCATGTTGAGGTACAACTTCCTGGCACGGGTTTTGGCGGACTTGTTCTGCTTCTCGTCGCGATTAGGGGCCTTTTGTACCTTGAACGTTTGAAGCCCAGCCTTAGTTTTGGCCTTCTGGACAAAACTTCGGCTTAGGTGCAGCTTCTTAGCCACATCCCGAACGGAGGCGTTCGGATTTCGGTTGAAGGCCCCAACTACGTGGTTGTGATTTTTGGTGTTGTACGGAATACTTTTTCCTTCACTTCTGGGCTTCCGATCGGTGGTCAACCGTTCCTCGAACCGCTTCATCACTTGCGACACCGTGGAATTCGCGATTCCCAACGTTTTAGCGATGGAACGATGCGAGAGATCCTTGTTCTCGTGATGAATGCGCAAAATTTTATCACGCACGAGCTGTTCTTTCGACTCCATTTTCGCGAGTTTTGATCACAGGAACTTGCAGGATGTAAATAATGCACTATGAACTAAATCCACCCAAATTTTCATTAAATTCTACCCAACGGTTAAAAAGTTAGAGCAATTTCATAGTGTGGCAATTTCATCGTGGACACCCTTTATGGGTCACAAAGACCGCCTGCTAAGGGTTGCGTACTTAGCTGGTAGTGCAGCCTGGGCACAGTTGTCCTTCTGACTCAAGCTAGATTGAGGAGGTGCGTGCCGAGCGTCTATCTACCAAGAAGGTGCGGTTCAAACAGCGTCTGTTCTGGCATCCAGCGGTTGAGTAAGAAACTCTGTATCGCGTCAACTATACATTAGGTGGCCTCCGCACCAAGGCGATGTAGGAAGCGCGACCCCGGTAAGGTAGCATACTGAAATCTTCCTCCACCACGAAAACTGACGTTTCTTTATACGGTATATAATTACAGACCATGCATGGAATTCTCAAGTATTTTAAAGTAGTTTTGAATTGTTTTCTTCCCTCATAGCTATGATAATGCAATTTCGTCTACAATTGCAGCAGAATCAGCAGACATTGCAAATATAATTTTGCATCATATGAATTTCTCTGAATTTTTCATATATTTATGTAACACCATATCTTGGTATAAACGGAGGGACCATCAGAGTACCCAATTGAAGCGATCTGGATAGGAAGAGTGGAACTGCCAACTTCCTGTTGTTAACGTTTCGTGAATAAACGGCGGACTCTTCTCCCCATCTAATGGGACTTTTTAATTGGCGAGGCCTCGGTTTTGGTGTAATTTCTACGAACTTGTAGGGTTGTTACGAGAAGTCTGAAAATAAATCCGCGCCAAATCCGCGCGAGTTCAAAATCAAATCCGCGCCTTCAAATCCAATCCACACACGAATGTTCTATAACTTATCAAGCATCAAATATATAGGATGGGAAACGGCTATTTCAAACAAGGGGTAAACAATAACATGCATCACTCATTTTTGGCAATATGCTACAAATAATAAAAGTAGATTTTTGATTAATTTCCTTCAGAAAAACCCAGCGCTTGGAATAGGGTCTCGGTGGGGCTAAAACCGTTCCCCACAATAAGATTGTCTGCGTTTTTGAGCCAATTAGATGCATTGTTCAAAACAGGAATGTAATTGAAAACTTCAGTGTGAAATAAAACCTATAAAGAGGGAAACATAGGTCAAGATGAGCTAAGTCAAATAAATTGGCCGATAACCAACTTAATAAAAATGTCCAGACAAAAACAACCAATGACCCAAGATGTGATCCACGCTGGCCAAGTCCACCCCTGAAGGAGCACAGGACGTTTGAGTGAGTGATGAAAGCACTCGAACACAATCGATATGTAAAGTATGTCAAAAAGAATGATCCATATTTTGACAATGGTGTATCAAGATAGGTACGTATTTATTTAACATATACGTCATAACATTTAATTGTTCTCAATAGCCTTCATATGAGCTAATTTTTCCCTTTCTGATTGTTCCTCCTGCTGGATGTTATCTTTTTGTTTCAAAACAACTTTCAGGAATGAGGTTTCTGGATTATTGGATGTCATAGCTCTGATTTCTTTTTTCATCAAATTAAAAATATCCTTTTTAGCCTTCCTTTTCATTCCTACAACTTCTTCTTGCTATTTGATCTGGTGCCTTGCTTCCTTCTTTGCTTATTTTTTTGTGCCTCCGCTAATTCAAAATCTTTCTTTTGTTTCTGTTTGGATTCGTAAGATTGCCTCGCAAATTTCGCCTTCAAAATCAAGTCCTTTGAAACAACAAATCTGGTTATATCATTCTCAAAAAAATGTATGCCACTCAAAATATTTTTACGATTATTGAATTGCTGTTCCACTGAGCCTAGTTCGGTTTTCCGGTAACACATGCTTAGATAGTGAAAATTTTCTTTCGACCTCTGCATTAGAATGAGATACGCAAGTTACAATGTTGAGCAATGTTCTCATTTTAGAGAAACTATCGTCCTGGAATAAAAAATCAAATACTTCCAAATCTGTTTCTGATTCAACCGTTTTAGTAGACAACTTGACACTTGCAAGTACTAGTTCTTCGTGAATTTTAGATTTGTCTAATTTAAAATCAATAACATCGACTAAGTGGACGATTTCTTTGATGGAATCCTTATTTGGAAACCTTGAAGTTGCTGACTAGTCTAACAAATTCTTTCGGAACATCTTTGGAAAACAAATACGAGACGAAAGCCTTAGTGTGGTCTTTAAAATGCTTATTGAAATAAGATGTATTAAGTTGATTTCCTGCAGCGTCAAGAATGGATTTGTAAATAATTACATCCGTATCCTTAAGAAAATGTTCTTCCATTAGCATTTTGTTGTTGATGGCTTCCGTTATCTGTTTTGGATCGAAAATTCTTGACATCATAGTGACCAAAAATTTTTTTTTTGTATTGACAACACAGCACTCAAAGGCGGCAATTTTGCATGGTGTTGAACGAATCCGCGCCAAATCCGCGCCAGAACGAAAAAATCGCGAAATCCGCGAAATTCACGAAATCCGCGCTGTCGTAACAACCCTGAACTTGTTTCTGGAAGGAGATTCTCTCTAAAATGATAAATGATAAATGGTATATGATGAAACATTTACCACAGCACAACCTTGATCAAATCGTTTAATTAAAACCGTCCAGTGCACTATGGTCCAGATCACGAATTTACGAGGAAACATGCCCCAATCGCCTAAACTTGAAACTTTACAGCAGAGTGATGTTCTACAACATGGTTCGTATCAATGAGGTCCATTTTTTTATGTTGATGAATATTAGGGTGGTTCCCATTTTCAAGGAAATACACAAACTAACTTTTTTACTTGCAGAAATATACGTTTACACATTTAGGCAAAGTTGTAGCGCAAAACATTTCATGGAATTATCATTCATATATGTTTTTTTGGAGATTGAAAATTGACCGATTTAGAGCAATTTTCCTCATCAACATAGGGTGTACCATAAAAATATGAATCCTAAAGGGTTTGAGCTGTTTAGTGGAATACCTGTAACTAGAAATTAGAAGAAAAATTAGTATTTTCCATTTAATTTCAACTATCTTTGCTTATCTTCGACAGATACGCGTATTTCGTCTACAATGTGTAGACTTCTTCAGTGTCTCGTACTAATAACCAGTCGAGTTATTAGTACGAGACACTGAAGAAGTCTACACATTGTAGACGAAATACGCGTATCTGTCGAAGATAAGCAAAGGTAGTTGGAATTAAATGGAAAATACTAATTTTTCTTCTAATTTCTAGTTTCATAAAAATATTTTTTTTTCTCTAACTGTTTTATTTCAATTCTCACTGTAAAGTTGTGTTCATACGAGTTTTAGAACTTCCTAGGACGCGTACTTTGGCTTACAAACTTTGCCGCCAATCAATAGTTATTGAAGTTTCTCTAAAAAACAATACATCCTTTTCAAAAGTTGATTTCTATCATCGGAGCAAACACAAAAAAAAATTAAAGACGTCATTTGAAAGGGCAATTTATATTGTTTGACATATGTGAAAACTAGAGATATGTTATTTCTGAATTTTGAGAAAATTACATTTGAATCTGGGATGGTTTCAGAAGAAAAACTTGAATAACTATTGATTGGTTAAAGCTAGCGGCAAACCTAATAAATCAAAATATGCGCTTTTAAAAGCTCTACAATTCGCCTTAAAAAAAAATTAAGAAGTAAAGTGACAGAAGCCCTTTTTTAATGGTACACCCTAAGTTGACGAGGAAAAAGTTGCTCTAAATCGGTCAATTTTGAACCTTGAAAAAAATGGTGGTGAAACTTGAAATAAAAACGAAGGCTCATTTTTTTAAGTTTATTAAAATTAGGGTGGTCCCCATTTTCACGGAAATACAAAAACTAACTTTTTTTGCAAACTTCAATAACTATTGATTGGTTGAAGCTAGCGGCAAAGTTTGTATACCAAAGTACGCGTCATTGAAAGTTCTAAAACTTGTCGCAATACAACTTTACAGTGAGACTTGAAATAAAAAGTTAGGGCAAAAAAACATTTTTTATGGAACACCCTAAGTTGATGAGGAAAAATTGCTCTAAATCGGTAAATTTTCAAGCTTCAAAAAAGTTTATCTATGAAAATTCCATGAATTTTTTTGCGCTACAACTTTGCCCAAGAGTGTAAACGTCTATTTTTGCAAATAAAAAAGTTAGTTTTTGTATTTCCGTGAAAATGGACACCACCCTTATTTTAATTAACATCAAAAAATGGGCCTCAGTGATACAAACCATGTTGTAGAACATCACTTTGCTGTAAAGTTTCAAGTTTAGGCGATGGGAGCATGTTTCCTCGTAAATTCGTGATCTGGACCATAGTGCAGTTCTATAGGCAGTTGCCTTGCTACATTAGATGGTAGTTCATATCATCAACGTGATGTAGGAATTTGAAATGATAGGAAGGTTTTGAACGTTTTATTTTATAGAGGATTATATACGACAAATTCTACAAAATAAATGTATTCGTCCATAATGTTTCATTCAAAAACTAACATTGTTTATGATCCTACATTTTCTATTTTACAGACATAAGAAATCATTTATGAGGCCAGTAAGGGAAACTATTATCAAAGAATTTCATGTCTCTTTTTTATTTTTCTTCTTCTTTTTCTTTTGGATTTATTGATTTTCCGTATTTGAACAGTAATCATGTTCATATGAAATTTATTTAGCATTATTGTTTCCTTAAATGTTCTTTGCTATTTTGTAGACTGCCAGATTATCAACTTTATTTCATTTTATAACGTTGAAATTTTCGCCATTTAAGAGTTTCAATCATCTAACATCGCAGCGGAAGAGGCGAATAGCTGCATTTCATTATTATATGTACATTATTTAGTATTTGAAATCGAGTTGAAATCGCTGATGAAGTAACTTCATTGTGTGTCGTAGTTGTCCAGCTAACTCGTGTTTTACCCGTGTTAAATTTGTTTTATTTTGTCGTGTTTAGTGGCGCTTAATTTATTATTGTATCATCCGTTCCTACAAAACAAATTTTGTTTGTCTGGTGTCAATTCACGTATTTAATTCGGGTTTTAATTTGCATGTGTTGTGTCATTTGCTGCGTCATCGCATTTTGATCGCTCCGCAACCCATTGTCTGCTGGCCAATAGCAAGCCTATTGTCGTTCACATTGAGCCAAATCCGTCCCCGTTGTGCTGTTTCTTGCGTTACTGCGGCATACCCAAAGGCGATTTCCGAAACAACGTGTGTGACGATGAACGGAGAAAAATTGCGCCAAGTGCTGCGAAGCGATTGCTGGCATTGAATTCGTTTCTTGCCGCGGATATTGTGGTTGTATGTTTCACATGACATGCGCGAATGTGTCTCGGGCTCTTTTGGGATATTTTTCGCCTCACCGCAAGAATTTGTTCTGGATGTGTGACAAATGTGCAGAGCTGTTCGAAATTCACATCTCCGTGCGATTACAAAAGTGGCCGACGAAAAATCACCGCTAGTGTCTCTCACAGAGGCTATAAGCAATCTGCACACCGAAATAAAGCAGTTGTCGCAAAAGCCCGTGCCTTGTATTCAGTCACCATCGATTAAAAACTGGCCCCAGATCGGTCTCTATCCGAGCTGCCAAACGACTTCGTGGACCTGATTTGGCACATAAAGTATCCGAATGCCAATCTGGTTCGAAGCAGCTAGACAGCAGTGTGAAGTCTGTTCCAGTCTGCGCAAAGCCAGTGAACAAATTTTGGCTCTACCTGTCTCGCATACGGCCGGATGTTACAAATGAGGAAGTTTTGGCAATGGTGAGAGCAAACCTTGACACTACCCAGGATCTGGAGGTTGTCAAACTGGTTGCCAAGGAACTGACACCAGCAGCATGACCTTGTTTCATTCAAAGTCGGACTGGATCCATCACTGAAGACAAACGCACTGAATCCATCGACGTGGCCGGAAGGAATCATGTTCCGTGAATTTGAGGACAACTCTGCCCAAAATTTTCGGAAACCGTCAGCAGTTTATTTGACGCCAACATCCAGGACACCGCCTTCAGTGAGCATGAAGCAATAAACTACAGTACATCACACGTTTGTAGACCGGGACGCACCGAACATAGCACTGTGGAAGCTCTCAACCCCCACCGTAGTCGAGTCATTCCAGCCAGCGACCAACAGCCGTCCCGACCCTACGTGTGGGTGGGGAAAGGGTCTTCCAAACCGTGAACACAGGCAAGTACGAATGTGCTATTTGTCCGCCAAGACCTGATTCGCCCACCGTTTCCAGAAATTTTCCACTGATTCCTGACGCACCTCAACAATCACAGATTGAGAGAAGAACACTTGGACGCACCAAACATAGTAGTTTATGGGTTTACTACCAAAACGTCCGTGGGCTGCGGACCAAGATCGACGAGTTTTACTGCAATACCATGGATTGCGAATTTTGACGTTATCGTTTTAATTGAGACGTGGCTCGACATGACGCAATCAATTCAACGCAGCTTTTTGGGAACAATTTTAATGTATACCGATGTGACCGAAGCCAAAATGAGAACATGCAGTAAATGTCGCTTTCGAGGCGTTCTGTGACTATAATCAACCTGGAGTGACCTCGGAATTTTTCTGATGGCCAGATTCAACCCGTGAACTCTATATCTTCATCGAGGGCTAGCACGATCTTGATTGACGGTATGGATTTCTTCAACATGCATCAAAGAAATCTCGTGCACAACCACCTAGGACGCATTCTCGATTTGTTCTTTGCCCAATGGATCTTCCTGTTGAAATCTCGAGTTCTGTTTCACCACTATTACCGATTGACCTTCATCACCCGCCACTGGTTGTCTGTGTACCATCTTTAGTTGATGACGATGTACCATCGCATGGTGTGAATAAGAATGTTGTGCGGGCGTTAGACTATAACAAAATTGACTTCGATGCTCTTTGGGATTTTCTTTCTGTCATTGACTGGGATGCTCTTTTTGCTGGACTAAATGCTGATGAAATGGCTGAAATGCTGTGCGCTGTACTAAATGATTGGATAGACACGAATGTTCCTTATCGTCGTCCCGCTGTTTCTCCTCCATGGAGCTCTGCTTTGCTACGAAAACTAAAACGAACACGAAATGCTTCACAACGTAAACTCCGGCGATACCGTTCCCTGGCAAATAAGCGTAGTTTTCACTTGGCATGTAATGAGTACCGTAAACTTAACTCGTCACTCTACAAATCTTACGTTTTACGGGTACAAACTCACTTAAGGCGAAACCCCAAGAGTTTTTGGAGTTATGTAAATTCAAAGAGGAAAATACTACTATGCCAGCTAGCGTGTTTTTGAATGATGTTGAAACGTCTATAAGTAAGGAAAAATGTGAAATTTTTGCTACTCATTTTTCGTCAGTGTTTGCTGCGGAAAGTATTAACCCGAGTGAACTTAACTCCGCTGTTTTGGACGTTCCATTGAACCTTGTAGACGTGGATATTTTGAGATAACGCCCTTGATGGTAAATAATGCCATCAAGAAAATAAAATGTACATTCTCGCCTGACCAGATGGTATTCCGTCTTCACGCTAATGGAGCTCTTGTCGAGCCGCTCTGCAGGATCTTCAACAAATCTTTGCCGAATCGAAATTTCCCGCAGTCTGGAAGGAGTCTTTGATGGTTCCGGTACACAAGAAAGGAGACAAACGTGACGTCAAAAACTACCGGGGAATCACTAATCTGTCAGCTGCCTCTAAATTGTTTGAGATTATAGTGAGTGGTTTCATTCTCGAGCGCACCAAATGCTACATCTCTGGCGATCAACATGGTTTCATGCCTGGACGTTCGGTTACCACCAATCTCTTAGATTTTACCACGACCTGTTTTGATCAATTGGAGAAAGGGGCACAAGTAGACGTCGTCTATACTGATCTAAAAGCAGCGTTTGATACAATCAACCATGAAATTCTGCTGGCGAAGCTTTGAAAACTCGGCACATCGGAAAGATTGACATCATGGCTGTGCTCGTATTTAACAGACAGGGCTCTGCGAGTAAAACTTGATACAAGCACTTCCTGTTTCTTTACGAACTCGTCAGGTGTTCCACAGGGTAGCAACCTTGACCGCTGCTGTTTGTTTTATACTTCAACGACGTATTGCTTCTACTAGGAGATGGCTGCAGGCTTGCGTATGCTGATGATCTAAAGCTGTTTTTTGTGGTACGGACTGCCGAGGATTGTACTCGTCTTCAATCATTATTGGATCGATTCACTGATTGGTGACATAGGAATGAACTTATGATCAGCATTCCAAAGTGTATGGTAATGTCGTATTACCGCATCAAGCAGCCGAAAGTTTTCGACTATACCATCAATGACGTCGTTCTACATAGAACCGACCAGTTCAGCGATTTTGGTGTTCTACTGGATCATAAATAATCGTTTAACCTCCACCGCTCTGCTGTGATTTCTAAGGCTAATCGCCAGCTAGGGTTTGTGTCAAAAATCTCAAGAGACTTCACTGACCCGTACTGCTCTGAAAGCTCTCATTGTTCACTGGTACGACCGATCCTAGAAAATGCCGCCTTGGTCTGGCTTCCTTATCAATTGACTTGAGCTTGAGGATAGAAACAATACAGCGCAGGTTTATCCGGATGGCATTGCGTAATCTACCATGGCGTGATCCGCAAAATCTCCCGCCGTATTCAGCTCGCTGCAATCTGCTGCAACTGCATACTCTGGAACGCCGACGGAAAAATCAACAAGCGGTTTGTGATGCTATACTTTTGAATGGAGAGGTCGACTGCTCGAGGCTTCTCCTCAACTGAACATCCGAGTTCCTCCGAGAGCATTACGGAGTGGTACTCTTCTCCAACCCTGATTCCATCGAACAGCGTTTGGAAACAACGAACCTCTAACAGCTATGATGCGAGCGTTTACGACTTTCGAAGAATTGTTTGAATTTGGCGAATCTTCAGCTCACTTTTTGGCTCGTGTTTGTAATGCCCGTTTTATTTAGTTTTAAGTTTGTGTCATGTAGACAATAAGTCCGATGAACTAAACTGATTAAATAAATAAATAAATTTCTTTACAACTTCGTATTACTTTCATCATGACCTTTTCATACAACAAACCTGATTTAGGCGGTATCTGGCCTAAACTAACACGAAATATCCCTTCGATTTCTGATATCAAGCATTCCATATATGTCCATTATATAAACGCAGAAAAACTTCAATAGATTTTCAGGACACCACGAATCAAGATTTTGGTGAAATGCTGCTATCGCTGAAAACGATCGAAAACGAGCTTGAGCGTGAATGTTTCTTACATTTCAGGATCAACCGAATAAAGATCAGATATAATAGATACAAATGATTGCAGTATTTTTCATTTTAATAAATATATATACTATGATATAAATATTTCATGGGAATGGAAGGGACCATCAGGGCACCCGATTGAAGCACTCAGTATGGGAGAGTGGGAATGCCAACTGTGCACATTGCTAAAAGTTTGTGAATAGAGGGCGGGCTCTTCTCCCCGCCCATTGGTGCATCCTTATGTTAGATAGCTTGCTCTTTTGACCAATTGTTCAATCTGGTTGTTGAACGCACATTAGCAAAATCCAAATTATTCCCACGCCGACTTGACAAAATCACTTAATATTCCCAAATCAACCGTGACGAATGTTATAAAAGTGTTCGGAGAACGTCTGACGACTGCCAGGAAACCGAGTTCAGGAGAAACCGAAACCAGGAAGCTGAATCGACCGTCAGAAAAATACCAGCATTTTCAAATGCAATCCCCATCTTGTCGTGAACGGGGGTCTTGCTCGCCATCTTGACGAGCTTGTCGGTTAGTACAACCAAACGTCCGTTCTCACTCCAGCGAGAGAAACTCTCACGTGGAAAGTAGTCGGCCGTGCGTTGATTGTTGATGCGGTTGCTAACCAAGTAGAACGGCACTATAGTGAGAGACAACTCTTAAAAACTCTCACTACTGCGGCCGGTGGGTGGCTGGCTGGCGGTAGGCTGTGGGGTTTCTCCGCTTGCTTTGTTGGCTTCAGTCGTTGCGGTTGGCGGTTGTCGCTTCTCGTCAGCGAGTGGGTGGTTGGCTGTAGGTTGTACGGTTTCTTCGCTTCTTCGTTGGCTTCGTTTGGGTTGACGGTTGTTGCTTCTCGTAGCGAGTGGGTGGTCGACTGCTCTTCTCTGCGATCGTTGTATGAATGACTGATCCGCGATACTACTCGTGCTTTTATTTACTCGCATCGCGCGCGAGTTTCTTTCCACGCGTTATGCGCATTTCTGATTGGCTCGCGGGTTTTGCGCGGCAAATAGAAGTGATTCCCACGGTTTTCTGCTCTGGCTCTTCTGATTGGTTCACGTGTCACTAGAGGTTGCGTGTTTTATTTTTCTCTTGCCCAAGCGCGTGTGTTCAATTATAATGCATAATATTATTTTATGTGGTGAACACATGGAAGCTATATTTAATTATTTCAAAGACCAAGTTCTGACGGTTTATTTTTATTTTCTCAGAGCATATATGGAGAGGATACAATTTTTATTACTAAGCTCTTATATTTACCCTACAATACTGTACTTCTGTACTCTTCAATCATATATACAATATAAAATCATGTCATTGAATCGAGAAGGTTTCCTGGCTGAACGTTTTGGTCTGCTCCATACATCATCGGTCACTGGGGCCTCATTTGTTACTATTTCTGGAACTAAACTTTGTAAATGCTCGTCTGTGTCCAATAATTCTGGGATTTCATGTTGTAAAATTGGTGAAACCTCATCTGTATCACCTATTTCTGAACTGTTGTCCTTGTGAAGCATGATTGGAACTTTCTTCACATCCTGGACGTGCCTGAAATATTGTACTCCTCTGTCACTTTGCACGATGATTTTTGCCCCATCTCTGGCTAGAACTGTATAACGTTCAGCTGAAAAAGTTGGATCTCCTTTCTGTCTTGTATTTTGAGCTAGAACTACCTTATCTCCGACCGCAATTTCTGATTCTTTTGCTCTTCTGGTTAAGTCGGCGTACTTTTTACTGTCAAGCTTCGAATATGAGTCTTTTTCGCGAATATCTGTGCGATCAACTTGGTTCGAATGATGTGATTCCCATAGAAATGGAAATGTTCCTCTAAATCTCCATCCAACAAGCAGCTCAAACGGTGTGATACCAAGTCGTGAGAGTGGCCGTACTTTATTATGCATGTACATGTATTTTTCCAAGGCTAGTTTCCAGTTAACCTTGTCTAGCTTTGCAGCGGACAGTGCGTCTTTGATGCCTTTATTCTGGCGTTCCACAGCTCCATTTGTTTGAGCACTTAAGGGTAGTGATTTTCTGATCTTCACACCTCTGTCTTCCCATGTTTTGACAAATTTTGCACTCTGGAATGGTGGACCGTTGTCGCTATGGATTATCAGCGGATATCCCCATACTTCGAATATCCTGCCCAACGCTTTGTTTGTACTATCGACATCTGTATTCTTCATTTCTATTACATGTAGATACCGTGAATAGGTATCTACAACCACTAGAAAGTCTCCTGATCCACAATCTTTGAACGAGAAAAAATCGATTTGAAGAATCTCCCATGGGCCATCCGGTAGTTCACGACTAGTCAAGGGGATTTTTCTTCGATAGAAGAAAACATGTTTCACAACTTTTGACAAATGATTCAGCCTGTTTTGCCATTCCTGGCCACCAAAAATAGCTCCTTAGAATCTTCTTCATGGATGCTGCCCCTATATGTCCTTGGTGTGCGGAAGTGAGTACTTGGTCTCGCAGAGTATTTGGCAAAATCACTCTGTCTCTAGAGAAAACTAAGGCTCCAAGTAGTCTAAGATTTCTCATTTCAGATTCAAATCTTTTCAAACTTTTGTCCCAGGTTCCAGTTCTCATTGCTTCGCGTACTTGTATCAGTTCAACGTCTTTTTCAGCTTCTGTCTCAATATCGCTCCATGTAAATTCTATGCTGCCGGTATCCAAGAAATATAAAAGGTGTTTATCCGCAGAGTCATCGAATTGTTCAACTGATTGAGTTTCCATTACTAATCTGGATAATGCATCTGCAACATTCATCTCTCCTGGAACGCGTGCTACCTACATTTGAGGCATTAATTAATATACGCTCAATTGTTAAGTATTTAAAACATACCTTAAAGTCGTACGGCTGTAACCGTAACGCCCATGCTTCAGCACGAGTGACTGCTCGCTTGCCGATGCGATGCAGCCCTCCAAAAATAAACTGATTCGATTCCGCATCTGTGCGAATTGTGAAGGATTTACTCATGAGATAAACAGAGAACCGCTCGACACCCCATACCATGGCAAGTGCCTCCTTTTGAGTATGGGGATATTTCTTTTCAGCCATAGTCAACGTTTTTGATGCGCATGCAATAATTCGAGGTTTGTTGTTTTCGTCATACTGAACCAGAATTGCTCCTAATCCATATGGTGAAGCGTCGACGAAAAGTTCAGTTTCGTCATTGAAATTGAAGTATCCCAAGATCTTGATTAGATTCCACGCATTTGTTTTCAAGTAGTTGAATTCATGTTCTAAATCTTGATTCCAATAAAAATCGATTGAAGTAGCCAACTCCCTCAGATGACGAGTTCTATCTGCACGCTGTGGAATAAATCGTTCAATAAAAGTTATCAAGCCCAGAAAACTTTTGACTTCTGCCTGTGTTTCTGGCTTCCTGAATTTTTTTATTGCACTTATTTTCTCGTCTTCAACTGTCCATCCATTGGCTGATAGCTTGAAGCCCAAAATTTCACTTCATGTTGTTCAAAGAGCATTTTTCATGATTTATTTTGACATTGTGGTCTTGAAGCTTCGTCAATACCTCCTGAAGATTCCGATTGTGTTCTTCTTTTGTCCGTCCAAATACAAGTATGTCGTCGAGATAATTAATTGTTCCTTCACAATCTGCAAGTATCACGGTTTGCATCACTTCCTGGAATATGTCAGGTGCATTGGTTAATCCAAATGGCAGCCGACAACATCGGTAAAGTGCCTCTCCGGCGAAGAAATTCGTGAGATGTCTGGATTTTTCATCGAGTTCAACATGAAAAAAGCGTTTGTCAGATCAATCGTAGAGAAATACTTGGCGCCATGCAATTTTAATAGTATTGATTCGAATGTTGGCATCCTAAATGGTGTTCGGTGAATACACTTGTTGGGTCCTCGAAGATCGACCACTAGTCGAATATCCGCTTTTCCCTTCGGTATTACCAGTAATGATGAACAAAAACTTTTATCCATATCTTTTGATACTTTTTCAATTATTCCGGTTCTTGCAGTTC
>JASCZW010002561.1:0-91357 GCA_034211315.2 Aedes japonicus
ATCTACACACATTATATAAAACACAATTTACAGTTGAGGTGCACTAACTCCCTCTAATAGACTCCCGTGAAACTTTCTCAATTATCATAAGTGTGCTATTTCCGCGAAACACGAAGTTCGATTTGATCAGCCAGCTCTCCTGTTCGCTGTGGGACTCATGATAATGAACTAGGTATATTGATTACTCTAGGACTGGTTAATGCCTCTACCAACAGCCATTGCCGTCAATTAGTGCGGAATTGGGAACGACCTAAGGCGAGGTTTACAAGTTGGCAACGACTAGGTCGATGACGACGATGCTCGTTGCCATGCAAACCAACGAACAACAACATAATAATCACATAATGACGATACTGACAGACGGCTTGAATATGGAAATAATTCGGGGGCAAAATGTTTTTGAAAAAAAGTTCAGTGCATCTACAGTGGTTTAAATGTTCCAATCATATTTTCTGAAATAAAGTCAATTCAAGTAAAATAATAAATGCTATTTATCGTGATGCCGACGTTGACAATCAACAAATGTGTCTAAGGTATGAAACGAAGAAGAAACTGAAACTAGAAGCATTTCCAGGTATTTCACTCCAGGACCAGTCACGAAAGCAGCCCAACGCTATTACTGTTGATGAAAATTAATGTGAAGGTGTACAGCGGTGGCGGCAGAACTAACCCACAACGACTGTCGACAATGATGTAATGGAGCTGGGATGTTAATTCCCAAGTGGATTGCTCCGATTAAACACCCGAGTAGCCAGAAATTACTCTCTTGATCCAATATATCGGTACTGGGTTGGTGGGCATGTTTCTTCTCTTCTTATACAGAAGGGTAATCATATCGCTTGGCAAATTGTGTAACACAGTTTCAGCCATCACAGGTCCAATTTTTACTCAAGGAGCGGAACCCGCTGTGGCTTAAATTAGAACCAGAGGCCAAATTAGGCAAAGGGCAGTATCTGGAATAAGTGGCTTCGTGATGTTTGGCGGGGATGAGAGTCTTACTTTTTGTCACTCTTAGTGAGAATAATTCGTTGTAGTATTCGAAACTAGTCACAAATCAAGCGCTACAGATTCATTATACTTCTAGTTTAAAATTCAACTTGTGAATTATGTTAGCGGTAAACGATTTATACTCGTACCAAATTATTCGTCCCATCCTTGCGGGCAACAGCAGGGTATTAAGAGCCTTGCCGGAACCATTTGATAGAAATGGGCGTCTGTCTACAGATGGTTATGGAATAGAAGCCCAGAACAGGTCGGTTTTCAAGTAACCGCCAGGATTCAACTGCTTCTGCATAATGATGTCCATGGACTGGATTTCGCCCCACGTCGGTTTTGTGCTTCAAATTCGGCCGAACTTTCCCGTCGCTCTCAAGATCGTCACCTGGCTTCCTCTCGCTACTTTTCCTGCGTCCAGCATGGTGATGAATTTGTAGATGGTCCGGATTGCAAGACGTAATAAGAACAGACCTTCATAGAAATGCAGTTGCCCAACAAGACAGGAGTGAAACTAAGTGACTTCTGAGCGATGGTTATAAATTAGTTTCACAATGTACTGCTTCAACTTGTACATCTAATACCCCGTTCGCACTGCAACCTATATTACGTGATATGGAGTATCTTGATATCAAATACCATGCACATTATTTCCAGTGAAAACTAGATGTATAGATACTAATATCAAGATACTCTATATCACTTAAAATAGGTTGTTTGTCCTGTTGTTCTTGGTGGTTCCCTTGTGGTGACAGCAGATCGACGTCCTCGTCGAACTCCTCTCCTAACATCGGTGGATCCTCATCGCTGAAGCCTTCGAAGTCTTATTGGACTCGCTTTCGCTATCTCTGCCTGAGTCGCTACTTGTTTCAAATTCGGACTCAATCATTCTATCATACAGGCGTTTGATTAGCTGCTAAATTCGATGCTTATCCGGTGCTGCATCTTGCCATACTTCGATTGGAGTTTTACTTCTGTCGATGTCTTGTCGAATACAAGTCTTCCAGGTGTACGCAGGCCTTCCGATTTTCTTTAGTTCTGCTATGTTGTACTTGAGGGCCGTTCTCAAGATTCCTTCTGGGTCGCCGTCATTCCCCTTATGATCGATTACTACATTTCACTTGTTATTCGGTGGCTGGTTCTCGTCATCAGAGGTTCTGTTCATTTCGGTATCATCTTGACATAGATTATGACATAGGCCTAGCAGCATTCTTCCGTTTGATCAGCGTGCTAACCTCCATTGAATAAGTTACCACCGGGGTAACATTTCCTAACCATACTCCATGTTAGGGGATGTTCTTTTAGAAAAGAGCACAGATGATGATACGCTTTGTAGGCTTTCTTTATTCGCTCAGCTGTTGTGGTTCCTCTTGTGAGACTGCTAGTTATATATGCGCCTAGATATCTCAGAATGGAGACTACGGGTAGCTTATATTTTCCAAAAGTGGCGTTGGTTTCTGGGCTGATATTCTTTGTGTATCTGGGATCTCGAAACAGCACCTTCGTTTTTAGTATTAACCTGCATTCCAACTGACATCAACAACGGTTCCAATATGCTATTGAGCCTCTCTACTTCGTCTGCATCCTCGCAAATGAATAGAAGATTAACAGCATACCTTAGAATATATGGCAGCTCTATCCTCATGGGCCAACATTATTTCCGGAACTGACTGAAGTACGTGGTGCAACATAAGGATGAACAGCTGTGGACTCAGCGGACATCCTTGTTTGACTCTTTTCTTGTGAAATACCCAGCTCAGTCAAAATGGTTGCTGCTTTTGAGACATCTAACTTATCTATCTAGACATCTAGCTTGTTTCAGGTCCTGCCCTTTTCTCCACCGCTCGTCAAGGATACGACGAAGCACAAATACTTGGTCCACTGAGTTCCGTTTCCGTTGAAATGCCATTTGGTAGTCAGGCATAGGGCCAACTTGTTCAGTTCAGCCATTTGAGCAGTAGTCCTGCGTAGATTTTGTATGCTGTTGATGTATAATCCTCTGTAGTTTTTGGGTTTGGAATTTTGGAGATAGGGACTTGAAGTGTTTGTAACCATTCTATGGGGACTTGATTCTTTCTGAAAACTTTGACCATGAGTTCAGTCAGCTTCCCCAGCAGCTCCTCTGCTCCATATTTGAAGAACTCGTTGTATAGGTTTCCCGAGTGAAGTTTAACATCTTAAAGATAGCAATTCGAAACCTTATTTTGATATCAACATCAGATTTCTCTTCACATTTGTCAAATTCGATATAACATTTAGTTTTCACCTTGTTGCATTCTTGCGTTCACTTCTCTTTGATAAAGGTCGCTTCGTTTTCATTGTTTTAACAGATTATCAACTAGAATATCATTTTGCTATCAATGGGAAAAAAGTACGGCATATTGACTTTTCAATTTGCTCTCACTGATAGCAGGATCAGTTTTAGATTTGATGTCACATGAATAAATTTTTGCTATAAAGTTTGATCTTTAAACCGTTAAAACGACAAAAACGACAGCAACCTGAGTAATCATTATCGGCAATTTCACAACATCATGTTGAGTTTTCCATTTGATCTCAAACTTTTCTCGGGTTTTCCAAATAATATACCTTATTTCTTCCGGTGGTGGTTCAGGGCTTGCTTCTCGATCGTCGTCCTCGATTATCAATCCAATATCCTTTTCCGCGTTAGAGTTGGCCAATTCTCTGAATCTGTTGAATGTTGATATACTTTAACTTTCTGTCTTTTGACTCTTTCTGTTTCTTGTTTTGCTTTATGAACCGGAACGTTTTGGTAATTTTAGTAAGGGGTTCTCCTCCTCTATATTTAACAGGAACTTGTTGACTTTCTCAGCGAAGTGTTCCTGGTATGCTTTTTGTTTTTCTGCTCTTACTTGCCTAGCAGCTTTCTTTAGAGCAGGATTCTTCCTGTCCTCTAGCCGTTTTTGTTGAGTCAGGGAATAGCGGTTGGAAGCTTAGACTGACCCTTGACTTGCGAGTGTTTTTTCGCCGCGGAGACGACAGATGATTCGATTTTAATCCAAGCGCTTTCGATATCTGTGGACTGTTGAGCGGAATCTCCTGTTAGTAGTTTTCGATCTACGTTTTCTTGAAACTTCTGTTGGGCCTCCTGATCTTGCCTTAAAACTTCCAAATCAAATCTTAATCTATTGCCCTTTGTTCGTCGATTGGAAAGCAACAATTTGTCCGGCTTATTGATTCCCATATTTTCCAGCGAGAAGAATTGTTTCATGGCTTCGATGCAGCTGCTCTGTTCGATTGGTCGCATTGGCAGAGCTGGACGCTGTGGTGATTGATGTAACATGTATGCCGTCGGGGCGCAGCACACGTAATTATCCATCAAGTCGGGTCTTGACTCCTATTGGTTCATTCGGTTCCTTCGCGGCATTTCATCACATTTCCCAGGCTTGCATGGTCAGTCCGATGAGAAGGCGTGGGCTGACTTCTTGGTAGGAATCTACCGGCAAACTTTCGAGGTGACGATATTTTTCTGTCTCAGGAATTATCAGAGCTGTGGTCTGCTTGACTGTACTTGCACTTCGCTGAGCGTGTACTTTTTGGAGGATTGGTAACGCTTCCGAGATCTGGAGGTGCACTCTTGGGATAAATTTTCCGTTCAGTTAGTGCCTCCGTCCACCGCGGCATAATGACTTGGTCGGTCCTTGTACAATTCTGAACAGGATCTCAGACTACCCTTGATGCTCGCTTTGCAGCTGTTGGGGGTAGCTGATGCCCCCGCGCTGCGGGAGACACCTTTGCCGGTGCAGTAGACGATGTCGAAGCTTTGCTTGCTGCTATAGTGTAGAAGGGGATGGTGTAGGTAGGAACAGCCGTCTGTACCGCACACCTTTTTCTGCTTGCATGGACCAGTATGCTTTCGCAGGCATCTCCGGCAAACTTTAAACTCCCGCACAACTGCTCCACCTTGAGTCGTGACGCGAAGCACGCTTAAAACGCTTACACTGGACCAAAGTCGACCAGCTTCCTTTACACCCAACGCATTCTCTGAAACGATACGATAAAGTCAGGCTTCCGGATAGCAGGCTGATGGCGCTTGACCAAAGGATACATTGTGGCTTATTCCGGAGGAACTCTGAAACGTTTAGCCACCAAGTGCCGGTTATCTTCCAGGCTGGTTTGGGAAAGCGACAATAGCGTGTCTCCGCGGCAGAGTAAGGTTCTATGAATTCGATACTGCTCAAAGGACCTGATCAGTTAACCTCTTTTCTTTTCGGTCTCTGGTACAGTTCCGAGAGGTTCCGCGTAGCAGTCTCCGGCGACCTCCGAGAAATGTTTCTACAAGTCTTGATGAGACAATGAGGCAACAGCATCAGCACGCGCGCTTCTTTTGGAAGCCCGAACGAAGCAAACGCAGCTCCTGAGTACGTACGTCATGCAGGTTTTGCCTTTCAGACATGCATCGCTCAGTGTGTTAAGAACACTCTATGAAAAGCAATTCGAAACACGAATCTTCAAAGCCGGTGCACGCTATCATCCGGCAGCATTATGTGGAAGATATGCTGGTCAGTGCTGAGACGGGAGGAGGAGACAATCCAGCCTCGCAAAGGACGTGTAAAGAAAATTGCACAAATCCGGAGGGTTTTAGAAATGCGAAACTGGGTGTCCAACTCACCAGCTGTAATTGCTGCGCTAAACGTGGGAAGCATACCAAGGAGATGATCTTGCTTAGCATAGGAGAAGCAGACACCATCACCTCCACTGAAAAGGTTCTCGGAATGTTGTGGGATACAACAGCGGACTGTTTCACATACAAACTATCTTCCCGCCATGGTCGTTGACCTGTTATCTGGCCGGAAGCGCCCAACAAAGCGGGAGAGTATTACGAACTTTGATGATGAGTTTTCCGGACCCATTGGGATTAGCTCAGCCATTTCTTGATGTTCCTGCGATAGCCAGTTGCAGGAATTCTGGAGAGCATCTATCGGATGGGATGAGCAAATACACGACTGCCATTTCGAAAAGTGACGCTTGCAGCTTAGAGTTTTTCCTCGTGTGGCAGATATCAAGATTCCTCGCTGCTACCGAACACTTACATCTCCCAAAGCCATCGTTCAAATGCACACACTTTGTGGACGCAAGCGAGAAGGGTTCCCGGCCGTCGTCTACTTACATTTCAAGAAGAAGATACGGTGGAAACCAGGGTTTCTCCGCTCAAATTCCCTCTCAATACCGCGTTCCGACCTGCAAGCTGTGCCATAGGAGTTAGACTTGCAGATTCATATTATGAGTTCCCTATCGATTACAGTTCAGAAGCGGTACTTCGAGACCGATTCTAGGGACGTCATGTGCTGGTTACATTGCGACCATCGCCGCTACAGCCAGTATGTGATGATGGACCAGTGGGATCTTAGAAACGACAGACCTACGAGATTGGCGATTGGTTCCTACAAGTTGTTTTCCGACTGACTTCGATTTCTGTCTGTTTGTGGTGGAGGAGTTGTACCCCGCCTTAAGGTGCATCAGACAATTCTATGATCGCTGATAATTAGTGGGTCGAAGTAGGCTCTGATTTTGGGAATTCGCATAGAGGGGATGTTTGTCATTAAAACGTGATATTTACTTATGGTGATGTGTTAAAGGTAAGATAATTTTCTAGGTTGAATCCGTGCATAAGATATTTTAACACCCATCCATTTGGATTATATTGATCATGCAGCAGATTGTTCCCAATCAGTGATTTGTCGTCTTCAGATAGATCGTTCTTCCCAATTCTTGCGTTCATATCACCTATTATGATAATGCGTTCTCGGAACTTTCCTCGCAGATTTAGCAGATATGCTCTCAAGATGCTGAACCCCTCATTTTCAGTCTGCGTACAACTTCTAGCGTATGTTGACACCATTATCACACTTTCTCCCAATATCTGCCCATTTTATGAAACGTGCTACTGATTCTTCCGGAACTTACTCTCCCGGATGACACATTTTGCCACCACAGTCGCGCACGGAAGCATCGTCCTACACCTACGTTAAACCAAACGTAATTTGTTGTCTCTACGGTGCGTTGTGCTGCAGGCGGGTTTCCTGTATTGCTATTATCCAGTGGCTGTTGCATATGAAGTGGTGATCCATTGCATTCCGTTTAGCTTCCTCCGAGCATCCTCTTGCGTTCCAACTAGCAACGATGAACTTATTCCCTTGTAGAGTTAGCCGCGACGATTGTTGCGAATCCATTCCAGAGCCAATAGTTAGTTGTGGTGCATTTGGTCCTACATGACTCTGGATATTCGTAATGTATGATCTGGGAGGAGCCTTCCGAAAAAAATAACATTAAAAAATAACAATGAAAATTGATGTTACAATACCTAGCTATACAGCGGATTTTACTTTATGTTTATGTTGTTAATTTCACACTAATTTCACAACAAAAATTACGGTCGAAAACCATAAAAAACATGGTATGTGCCATTTTTACAATAAAAAAGGGGGGTTGTTCAGTATCAGTATCTTAACAATGTTTTTTTTTCTGACTTTTCCCCATACATTTTCGAATTGGTTGTGCGATAGCTTTTATTGTAAAATTATTCTCAATAGTTTGCAGAACAAACAACAAAAGATATGGTAGAATTGTTGTATTTACAGTTTAAGATAATTTTTCTTGTTTATTCCCTGTTCAATGCTGTCTTATATTCAGAGCTTAAAAATATCATTCAATTCTCCAAATTGCCCTGACTGAGTTAAAATATTAGTCGTCACGCACTGATCGTAGCGGGCATGAAGTAAACACTGGAATTTGCCTTCATGAATCTCTTGTGCGAGATGCGTCAGACATTGTTATGTGTTGCTTTACTTTGATCATTCATTCGTTCCGGAAAGCAGTGAATGTACGTAAGTGCAAACAACTCATTCAATTACAACGTTCTACCGTGAAGACAGAAAGAACAGTCATTCATTTGGAGAATCAATGAAGTGAAAAAAAAACCGAAAACTTCTCGAATCTGATCCTGCAAAATCGCCTTTTCTCGAACAAATGCCCCACAAACTCTCCGTAGCGATTTCGGCCATTTAGCCTTTTGGCTCCCTTTGCCTTCAGCCATGTTCGGGGAATGCTCGAAATCCTGTGTGAAGAAAAAATCACTCACGAACGCGAAAATGAATGACTGGTTACCAGCACATTCAGTCAAGCAACAAAAATCTCTTGAGGCTTGAATAGCCGTGTCTCTTTGCTTGTGGTGTGAATGAGATGTGTGGAACACAAGGATTAACGGAATGACTGAGCATAGCAAAATAGTAAACACGAATATATTGCGTGACTGATAGAGCGAAATGAAGGGAGCGAAAATTGATACCCACTGAATATTTTTTTACTCATCGTTCACGACGGCAGTCATTTTTTCGAGCTCTGATTATATTATTTTTTTTTTTGTATTTTTCTGAAATATATGTCATTGAATAATAGAAACAGTTTATATTTTGCACATATTGCTTGATTTTATTGATGCATTATTTCATAGTATCAAATGATCTGATAGCTTACAACCGGTGTTAAAAAAGCAGGTCAAAACAAACAATTCTAAAATGGTATATAATCGACGCTAGCTAAAAAGCAACAGGTGCATCGCAAAGTAGTAAGATTAAAATAACAAATAAACAAAACAATTAGAATTCACTTGTTAAAGCTATTTGTTGCGCCGTTGATAGTGTTGCTCGCTGCAAACTCCAGCAAATCCGGCGGTTCAAAGGTTATGATGCTTGCAGCTTTTGTATGCATCCGGGAAGCTTAGTTGAAGGACAAGTACGCTTTACAAATTTGGGAGGCCCACATTCCTGCATCGAAATAACATTGATGTCCTTAAGGCAACGGCTCTTTTTCGTAGGCGGAGAACCCGTACAAGGTATCAAGGGTACATCGCCATTGTATTTCAATCCCTAACTGTGATAGTTGAATACTGCTCCAGTGGACTACATGCATGCGGTGCTGCTTGGAGTAACGGAAACAACTCAGCAAGCTTTTGGTTTGAGCACTCTAGTTTGGCATGCTACATAAAAACACTGGGATGGAGGACATCGACGGCATACTACAATCAATTAATCCATTTGCTGAGGTTTCGAGATATCCTAGAAAAATATCGGACCGAAAGTCGTGAGAAAGCCGACGAGTGGCAAAATTGGCCGCCCATTTATGGTCCAGTTTGCTTATATGACGTGCTTCCTGCAACAGCCATTATGACCATTTTGAGTACTGCTTTTCCAAAACAATCAACAGGTTGTTGTGTGATGAACTTACAGAAAGTATAATTTTGGAATGTGAAATCAGTCTAATTGATTTTGTTCAGAAATTTGAACAACTCTATGGTTCCGCTCAGATGACATATAATGTTCACTTGATGCTCCATACTTCTGAATGCGTAGAAATTATGGTCCTCTATGGCTTTCGTTATTTACATGAGGAAGACATCAATGGCATGTTGAAAAATTCATGAAAGGCCCTGAACCAGTTCTGCAGATTGCTACTAAGTATGTTCTGTCTCATGCACGATATAACACTGTTTATTTAAATTATTGCCAAAAGAATGTAGTACAGTTTTGTGATTAAAACTAGCATCAACCAGAACCAGAAGAAATTCAAATTCCTGTGTCGGTGACTCACCCGTACCCAAAAACTTCTTTCAAAGCAATTAAAATGTTAAAATTAGATCGATACATTTTCAAACCTGATAAAGAACAAGAATCTAGGAATAACGTCAGACAAACTTGTTGTGATTCCACATTCAGTACGAAGGTTGATGGAATAATCAAATTTGGAATTATCAAAAATATTTTATGTTACGCGAGTGATTATTTCTTCTTGTATTTTCCGATAGAGAAATGTAATTCAAACAAATATCCATTATACTGACGATTAGATGACAAAGAGCTTAAGCTCATAAAAGTTAAATATTCGTTTAAAATGTGCGTAATTTCTGTTACAAACAAAATGTATATTTATTTTATGGATTTTATTCTTTGGGTTGATTAAAAATAACCTAAACTGATCAGAATCACATAAACTTGATTAATGAATATTGTATTTTGTAAGAATTGTAATAATTTTATCCAAATAAAGCCTCTAATTTCACTATTTTTAAATGTCACATCGAATCACGCTACAAACAAAGCAAAAGCATTTGAAAAACCTCAAACAACAAAAAACGCTGTCGAAATACTGTGCTATCGACACCTGTTTTGTCAGTCCAATACATCTTACAATATAAAAACAATGTTTTTATCGGTTCCAATAAAAATATTGTAAAATCAAAGATTTTAATGCCACAGAATCCATTGTATTTTTTTTTCGGGTTAGCTATTGGTGACAGCATTGGTTCGTTCCGGTGTTGATGCGATTTTTTGGACAACACTGTCATAGTGATTCCTTGACGGGATGCGTCTGCTCCTGAATGCTGTCCGGTATGCAGTTCTTAGAACTCCATATGCCCTGTGCCTTTCACCAAACACCACGATAGGACCGTCTTCGTAATACACCTCTATTTTCCTTCTGAAGATCTCGACTGCCGCAGCTAAAGATTCGTTGGACGTTCTAGGAAATTAGTAGTCCTGAGTTCCAATGTTGCACGCAAGTGAGGCATCTCTGCAGTTGTAACTGCTAAGGATCCCCTGAAGTCTTCCATGTAGTTTCTTATATGCTACACTACACTTATCCGTAACTCCATGATCTTCGTTTGGTGTTCTCGGGTTCCTTGCTGTTGTGTTATACTGCTGAAGCACCAACGCAGAAAAAAACGGTGTCCGTCACCGATGATTTTTTGACAGTATGCTTCCATTATCGTATCTCCATATGCTCCATTTTTACTCGATGCCTCCGCACGTAAAACACCTGAAAAGAGATAGAAATGGAAATTGTTATCACAACGCCCTATCATAAGAGCTAATTTTGTTAGTAAACTACTACAAAAATACAAAGATATAGATAAAGGTGAACGAGAATAGAAATAATGTTAGAGAGCTATAGAATAATGGTAATTTAATTACCTTTAAAATCTGATAGAACAAAAGTGCAAATGTGGTTAGAAGTAGATGAAAAAATTATGGCATTTAAAACTGCCGTTCTATGCACAACTACCCCACATTCCGTGCAACTCTCATGGGCTAAATCTACTTAAGTGTTCAGTCAATGACCCTAACTGAAATCGATTGAAAGTGCCATCTATCGATTAACGCTCTAACGTCATCTCCGGTGCACCAAGAATTTTATTTATTACCCATTTTCAATACCAAAACGAAGTGGCAAGTGACATCAGGAATGCTGCAAACATGCCCGAAGAACTGAGCCACATTATTCGATTCCAAACGAAAAAAAAAAATTCATACAAAATACCATTCACTCGTTCCATCACTTCATTTTTCTTTTCCATTCCAATGCATAAGCAAATCGCAATCGATACAACCCATTATTGGGTCCGCTCGTTGTTGGAGGTGTGTATCCGAGATTGCCTGCGAATGCGAAATCGTTTTCTCGGCTTTCCTCCTCCGTATGTGGTCGGTCTACAACACCGGTGATGTACTTGGGATCAGGAGAATTTCTTTTATGCGGTTTCTTGGTCCTACTGCAATCCGAACGCCACTGGATACCCACTTGAAAACATGCTGTTTTGTGTTTCTCGCTCACCCACTCATGTGTTGGGTTCGGGTTTTCCTTTCCATTGGTAGCAGATGATGTCGTGACAGAGATTCAATTTTCCATTTCGCTTGCTGATGGTAATTGGAGTTGGAGAGCGTTCGATTTGTGTACTTTCATGGTTTTATGGTCTGATTAGTTTACGAATCGATGGCGATGGCGAAACAAAGAAGGTCGTTACACATTAGCAAACGAAGTTTATTTTCCCCTTTCTCTGTGACGATGATTTACTTCATCGGGTAGAGAATGAGTTCAGTCCCATTTCAAGTACGGAGTAAATTAGTGATGGGAAAGTCACAGTGAACTTCGATGAACTTTCCAACACTGGAATAAGCAACACCTTACAACGTCAAAGTTTGACAGCGCAACGTGAACCATCAATATGACATACTTCTAGCAAACTTTCGTTGATAGAAATAGGTTCTAGAATAGCGGAATCCATTCTGTAACCTTATATAATAACGCTCTTCAGAAACAATTGACTATTCCTGATGTTCCGTTTCATCTGTTTTTTGTGTGTCTATTCTACAGTATGCGTCAGAAAACTTTAAGACTCTCAGTAATCTATCTTACCACTCAAGTTGTTCTATTATGTTTTACAAGTTTTTTTTGCTAATGGGTTAGTTATTGCTTGTAAATAGATTGGTGTATTTGAATTTGTAGTGATTGAGAAAATTTGGTGAAAAATGTACCAGCAGAATGAAAATTTCCAGAATGTCAGTTTCACGAAATATGGCTCTTTGTGCAAAATGTTCAGGAGCTAGATGTAGTTCAAATCAAGGCATCAATTTGATTCCCAACATTACCAAGAAGACCTGAAAAAGTGATAAACTGGCTAATGTATCAGACGCAACAGTAAGGAGAGTGGTGAAATAGGACTTTAAAATGAGTTAAAAGAATTGAAGCGGCTAGAGCAGAGCAGAGGAGAGCAAGAATCTGCTAAAGTGAACTGAAGAAGAGGTCCAGCGGCATTCCGTGCACGAACGAGAAGCTGTTTACTGTCGACAGGGTGTTCAATAGTCGCATAAACTGTTAGAGGAAAGGCTTGTAAGATGGAACAGCGCCACTTTTGACATTCACAGTGACAACATTATCGCGCTGACAAGTGTTAACCTCATTTTTATACTATTCTTCAATTTTCATTTGCTTTTGGAGTGAATACACTCATTCGATTTAGCTCTTCCAGGTTTCATTGTTCGAAAGTGGTGGCATAATTAAAATAGCATTTATTTCTTGCGCTTAAAAAACCAAAATTTCCCATCGATATCAAAAGGTAAACATTTGTGTTGGCTAGCATTTTTGGTGTATTTTTATGACCCAAAGGCAATTCCAAACAAATCGTAAAGTGAAACAATTATTTGATAACTAGAAATTAGAAGAAAAATTAGTATCTTCCATTTAATTCCAACTACCTTTGCTTATCTTCGACAGATTAACAAGCGTATTTCGTCTACAATGTGCAGACTTTCTTTCAGTGTCTCGTACTAATAACTCGACTTAATTTTTTTAATTTTTCTTCTAATTTCTAGTTACAGGTATTCCTCTAAACAGCTCAAACCCTCTAGGATTCAATTATTTGATGTTTTGTGTTTATGGCGCCATGTTTGTAAGATGGAATACTGTTTCTAACTTTTTTATGACTATAAATAATCAGTTCCTTGAGAAAAGTTGGAGCCTTTTAATTCTTCTTTCGAAAGATGTCTTTGGATTTGCGAAAAAATAAAAATTATACATGCTACGAGCAAAAAACGGAAGATGTTACAAGCCTTTCCTGTATATATTATAAGTTCGAAGAAAGCATCTGATGTACCTGAGAACATCAAATTCACGTTTTGAACCAAGCACACTGTACTTACATACACTATACACGGAAAAAAATCCGTGCCCAGTTCTGTGAACTGCAGTCATGAATTTGAGAACAAGCAAAAATACACCGTGGACTGAATCACGTAATCATGAGCTAAATAACGTTTAAAGGGAAACACCCTGAAAACGTGAACTAGTTCACGATTTTTTTCTGTGCAAAGGGTGGAACAATCAAAATTTGGAGTTTTCACTTCCAACTGTTTTTGAGTTCTCTCGAGGTTTCTCTTTACAATTGCCTAATAATTTTCAATTGGGGGCAGTTCCGGCGATTTTGGAGAGTTTTTCACCTTGGATACTATTTGTATACTATTGGCGGTATACCATTCCTGAGCCATCCGTAGTGGCAAGAAGCGAGGTCTGGTCAAAACAGCACGTAGCAACTGCGTTTTTTCAAGCAGTCCTTTGCATAAACATCTTGGTTGACAGTGCCAGTTGTCATGAAACTTTCGCCATTTAGCGCTTATGTGCAGTTCGCCTGCTAAACCAAGTATTTTTTCGAGAACTTTGACATTTTTTTCTGCCTAAACTTATCTTGAGCGTTTCCTTTTTCGGTAGCCGTATGAAACTCTTGACCTGAGAGCTGCTTGGAGTCAGCCTTTACGTATGTTTCATCATCCATTACGATGCAATCAAACTTGGTCGACAAATTGTGTACAACTTACGCGATCTTCCTTTGGCTGTTGTGTTTTGCTTATCATCTTGATTTGGTGTCTCTGTAACCTTATATGTTGATAGTCCAGCTCGTTTCTTTGCTTTAAGCACTGTTGTATGGGACTTTCCCAATTTTTTTTCCGATATCTCTGATGAAACCGTTTGGATTGCGTTTGAAAATGCTGGCCACTATTCTTCCGGTCTTTGCGGCTTCATGGATTCGGTTTCCTTTTGATTCCGGCTTCCTGGCAGTTTTCAGACGTTCTCCGAACACTTTTATAACATTCTTTATGGCTGATTTGACAATATTAAGTGATTTGGCCAAGTCGGAGTGGGAAACATTTGGATTTTGCTCATGCGCGTGCAAAATTTTGATACGCCGGTCTTCTTCCTTTGACGCAATTTTGACAACTGAATAAAAACGGAAAAAACGAAATAGATCCCAACATTTCGTACGCATACACCTACGATATGAAGGGTGTTAAAGTTTTTAAATGCACAATGAAAAAAAAAAAACTACGTGATGTTTGATGACAAGTTTTGACCGTTCCATCCTTTACATATCAAGCTGAACAAAGCATTAGGTCCTAAGTAACATTGAGAGATTCTCTTCGTCGACTTACCCTTTCGTGAATAGTTTGTCTATTAAACGATTTGCTGATGTTTCCATAATTACATTTTACATTTCCGTACTGTGTGTTCAAAATAGTTGAACATGTTTTGACATAGCCGTAAGAACGCAAAGAGAAAGTCGACAAAGAGTCTCCCAATGTTACTTATACCTAATGCATTGTTCAACTTGATATCTCTGTAAAAAAAACTCACATTTTGTAAGGATTGGCCACGAAATGATATACCATATCACTTTTTGCCCGGTTGTGGTAAGCATAATCCTGAAATTGAACTTATTTTTAAATTCTCATGTAATTTTTCCGTGAAGGGTTTCTTGATCACTGAGGTCATTATTTTGATGTATTTTAACTATATGCCGCTTTTTTAAGTTGATTCAAGATGACACAAGATGGATTTTAGTCCTGAATCTATTCGAAGGACGCTTTTCTCTCGATTCAAGTTACTTCTAAACGTCTAATTCCTACACTACGGATCCGGATCCAGTTCTTTCCGTAGCTTTGGAACGAGAAGTCTAAGGAAACATTGACCACACTGCCATTAAGGTGTCTTCTGATTGAATTTTTTTCAAAATTCAAGATTTTTAATTTCGAATTTTATACCTCAGCCGGACGGAATAGTGCCCGGAAGAATGTAAAAGCAAAAAAAAAAGTCGAAATTCACAAATAAAAACAAACAATTTTCAGTTGTGAGTTGAAAAGCGGAACTTTCGTTACTTGTGGGAAAATGTACTACCAAATTAACCAAGAGGAGTGCCTACGGAAGACGGATTTGGCAAGCAGCCACAACTGGTTTTTCGTTTTTTCTCTAGGAGAATCCGGCCAAAATATCGTAATTAAAGCCATTTAAGGAATACTTATTCACCGTGAAGAACATACTGTAGAGAAAGCGTGGAACTGCAACTATCATGAAGCGCAAATCTCTCTCTCTCTCTCTCTCTTTCCTAAATCAGCCTCTCTCTTTCCTCAATCAGCCTCTCTCTCCTCTTTCAGTCCCCTCCCCCCTCTCTCCTCTTTTAGCCTCTCTCTTTCTCTCTTTCTCTCCTCTTCCAGCCTCTCCCTCACCTCTTTCAGTCTCTCTCCCATTTTTAGTCTTGCTTGTGCTTGCTCACTTTTCCTTAAAATGCTACTCTATTCTATTTTAATTCTTGCACATCCACTAACGAATAGGATATCGTCGTAGCAATTAAGTAGATTTAAACTAGTATGTAAAGGGTGTCCACGATGAAATTGCCACAAACAAAATTGATTCGTAAAATTCGAGTTTTCATCCGATTGCCATCAAATTTTCAGGGATTGAGAAATAACTATTAAACTTCATTTTACCATTTTACTCGTATTTTATTTACAGTCCATACGCAAATGCCCGCACCTTGGCCTTAACCCCGGCCATAAGATTCTGCACAACCTGTGAATCAACCGTTTTTTGCATGTAAACCCATACTTTCTTCAGTTCCTCGACTGTCTTCACTATCTTAGGTCGTTTAAGAAGGTGCTGCTTCATAATCGCCCAGTACTTCTCGATGGGGCGGAGCTCCGGAGTGTTGGGAGGGTTGAACATTTTCGGCACGAAATTGACCTTATTGTCCGCATACCACTTCAGCACGTCCTTGGAGTAGTGGCATGAGGCCAAATCCGGCCAGAAGATTGTTGGGACGTTGTGGGCTTTCAGGAGAGGAAGCAGCCGGTTCTGGAGGCACTCTTTTATGTACACCTGTCCGTTCATCGTGTCCTGGGTCACGAAAGGTGCACTCCGCTTCCCGAACGTGCAGATGGCTTGCCAAACCATGAATTTCTTCGCAAATTTGGACATCTTCTGAGTGCGGACATGCTCCGGAACGCTGAACTTATCCTTGGCCGTGAAAAACAGGTTGCCGGGGATCTGTTTGAAGTCGGCCTTCACATATGTTTCGTCGTCCATGATGCAGCATTCAACTTTCGTCAGCATGTTGAGGTACAACTTCCTGGCACGGGTTTTGGCGGACTTGTTCTGCTTCTCGTCGCGATTAGGGGCCTTTTGTACCTTGAACGTTCGAAGCCCAGCCTTAGTTTTGGCCTTCTGGACAAAACTTCGGCTTAGGTGCAGCTTCTTAGCCACATCCCGAACGGAGGCGTTCGGATTTCGGTTGAAGGCCCCAACTACGCGGTTGTGATTTTTGGTGTTGTACGGAATACTTTTCCCTTCACTTCTGGGCTTCCGATCGGTGGTCAACCGTTCCTCGAACCGCTTAATCACTCGCGACACCGTGGAATTCGCGATTCCCAACGTTTTAGCGATGGAACCATGCGAGAGATCCTTGTTCTCGTGATGAATGCGCAAGATTTTATCACGCACGAGCTGTTCTTTCGACTCCATTTCCGCGAGTTTTAATCACAGGACTTTAAAACTTGCAGGATGTAAATAATGCACTATGAACTAAATCCACCCAAATTTTCATTAAATTCTACCCAACGGTTAAAAAGTTAGAGCAATTTCATAGTGTGGCAATTTCATCGTGGACACCCTTTATTAGTTATCCCAGGTACCCAATAAGCATTACCATATGCAGCAGATCAACCCTAAATCTGAATTTCAGATGTTACAAGCATTATATCAGCATCTTCCATGCTATATGTTGTAAAGTTGGATTTCACACGCTATTTAAATGCTTGTAGCTGGTAATAAGCATTTCGAAATCAAAATAGCATTATCATAGCATTGCAGTAAAGCAGCCGTATATTAGGCCAAAAGCGGCATTTATGTTGCATTTAAGGTGACTTAATTGCTTGATTGGCTGTGGAAAGACGAATTGAACTGCTTATTGGTTACCTGGGTGGTTAGAAACTCTGTTAATAAACCAAATCTAAAACTATTCCCTCAATTTATGTTCGAATAAAAAATAAAGCAGATGACTAAACTTTAACCATTAATTATTTAATCAACTGCTCCGCTCTCTATCTCTTTTTTATGGTTGCTACGATACACAAGCCGCAAGAACGCAACATTTTAACGATTCAGGGTGGGTTCTAAAATTCCACACTCTGAGACACCTTCCCTGTTGGCGGTAAACCAGAGCAAGCGACTGTTATTTGGACATCATTAAGTTAAGTACTCAACTCAAAAACGAAACACAACCCCCCGAACAACACTAGCAAAAAATGACCAAGAAATTTTACTAGAACGGAAGGCCCAAGCTCATTAGTGGTGATTTATTCCTCCCACGAGCTAGTGTCTCGAAAGCGTATGGTGGCTTGGCTGGATGTGGTTGTAGAGGTTGCTGATAGCAAATAAGGGACATCGTAGTTGATGTTGATGTTCGGTTCATGATAGAATGACGATGTACGGAAGATGATTCACCCGTACAGGAATTGGTTATTTGTTTTTTTGTGCGCTGGTGAAACTGATTAATGTTTTTTGCACATGACGCATAAATGCAGTTTCGTCCCTCGCGCTGAACTGGCCGGCTTGACGTGCCGCAAGGGCTCAGTAGGGATTTCAGGACCCGAAGCTAAGAGTCAGTTCCATTGTGGTTATATCACATCAATTATTTTTTCCACTATAGCAGCAGCACATCGATATGGTAGATATACTATTCTTTGTAATTTCAGGTCATCCAAGGAACTCCTAAGTATTTTAAAATAATTTTAAATATATTTTGCTTTCTTCGGTGGTTATGATAATTTATCTAGTAGTGCATGAGCGGGCCCGTCTACAATTGCAGCAGGATCACAATCTGTAGATATGTGAATACAATTAAAATTGGTATTATCATTTAATACATGAGGCATAAATGCAGTTTCGTCAGTTCAGGGAGCTTGTTTATGCGGACTAAGAATATTTTAGTTCTTATTCTTTAATATTTTTATTCGATTGAAGTCAAATGTATACCTTCTACATGGCACTAACGCCATTTCGAAAATTAACAAAAAAAAATCTTAAAATTTCGTTAAGGGTACCACACTTGTAAAGCTGCGATCACACTGTTTGAGGAAACGCCAAATATTTGGCAAATTTGGTCAAGCATATTTGACCAACGTGTGATCGCCAAATAAATTTGACCAAATAATTCTCTGGCAAATGTTTGGTTTGTATTTGTCATTCCAATTATTTGGTAATTTGTCAAATAGTGTGATACCCTTTGTCAAATATATTTGCTCAAGTCTAACAAATAACTTATTTGACACTGGCAGTGGCAAACATGAGCAAATTCATACACAGAAAAAAATCCGTTCTGAAAAAAAAATTCATTCACGAATGATGAAACAAACCATTCAAGGACCATTTCGCTTATTGTTGACGACTGTTTCCGCTTTTGTTACGATATTTACCCTCAGCAGAAATATAATAAGCCGCGAAATTTAAGCAGACGCAGTTCGGTCAAGTAGCAAAAACTAATGTTGTTTTTTGGAAATATTATCAGATTGCTCAGAATTTATTTCAGCGACCTTCAAGATATCAAAGAGCTCAAGAAAATCCTCTAAATATGTTTTTCAAGACTGCAGGATGCTTCAGGAATTATTTTGAAGGTCTTCAACAGTTTAAATCACGTTCCGTTTTTTAGAAACAAGTTTGCTCAGAAACTATTTCCAAATCCTTCAGGGTGTCAAAGATTTAAAGAAAGTCCAAAGCATATTTCAAGACTGCAAGATGAACAGCGATTTAATACAGTATAATAACAATTAAAGTCCTCCCTTAGCTCAGTCGGCTAAGGCACAGCTACAAAGCAAAACCATGCTGGAGGTGGCTTATAGGTGCCACACAATTATACTAATGCAAAACTTTTACATGGCATTGAAAACTCTCAATTAATAACTGAGATAATAAGTTCCTCAACTTAGATGCAGGCGTTAAGTCCCAGTAGGACGTCATAAAGCCAAGATGATGATGAATCATCAATTCAAATCACACCTGTCAGATATCGTTTCATGATTCAAATTGCTCAACAATTATTTCATAGAGCCTAAGGATATGAAAGATCTTGGAAAAGTCCATTTTCTTAAAACTTCACAACGATCAGGAATTATTTACTAGACCTTGTAGGTATCATCCGTTGAAGTCCCGTATCTCTGATATTTTTATCTTCGATTATCGGTTATCTTATGTTATGTTGTTAAGAAATTATTTCAAAGACCTGCAGCATATCAATGGTCTTGAGTTCCGAGGACTTCTCTGATGTTCAGTGAATCGATCTCCGAAGTTTTGATCATTTATCTGTAGTTTAGGGGACTTTCCAAAATTTCCTGGATTCTCTGAAATTAAAGAGGGTTATCTGAAATTTATGGGACCTCCTTGCTGCTGTGGAACATTACTAAAGTTCTCGAGCCTTAACTGAAGTTCTCTGGAATTGTTTTTTTAGTTCTCAGAAGTTCTTTTAGCTTAACTGTAATACAATTAAATTCTCGGGACTTTTTTGAAAACCTCGGGACTTAGTTAGAATTGTACAGTTTTTAAGTTTTACAAAAACTTCCCAACTTCATTGCAACACTGTTTGGACAAAAGCAGCGCGACAGATAAACAACCAAATAAATATATACATGGAAAGATATGACGGGGGATTGAAATAACAATCTTGATAGAAGATACCTACATTAAACAGACTTTTGTTTCAACCACGAAATATGTTTAGCGCGAAGTAATTTTTGAATTGAATCAACCATGCTTCATAGTTAAAGGGTCATAATTTTTACACATCTGTCATAGGGTTAAATCAAAACATAAATTTTATAAGTTCCAACCAGTGTGTATGCTTGAAGCCTCTATACAAAACAATAGAAACAACAACCTGGTAGTTTTCAGTTTGCTTGCATCGTGGCGTCTGAATTGGAAAAAAAATGGAGGAAGGTGTTAAAATTAGATTCAACGTTTATTAACTTACATCATGTAAACGAGAAGATGAATATTCAAATGTGTAAGTTTGTTGAGCTTAACAGTACTATCAGCGAGCGGATAGTCTTGAAGAAAATGAATGTATCTGTTGGCTCAGGAAGTACTAGCACACCGCTACCAAGCTCGGTCCCAAGCTTAATGATTCGCACCTAACAACGTAAATCACACCAACACACCCTCAAATATTCCCTCAAAATAAAAACTAGGAGTTCTACAACAGTGAACCAATTCTAAATTACCAGTTTCATATTGATTGTTGGTACTATTATAGGAAAAATAAAAATATCAACAGAACCAGTTTTGATCGATTCATTCTCAACGATTTCGGAACCAAAAATCTTATTCACAAAAAAATTTAACAGATCCCAAGCATATTTAAGTATATTTGAATCAACCATATTCTGAAGTTGATTCAAGCATATATTAGTTAAATCAACTTGAAATGTATGATTGTTATAATCATGCACATGGGTTATCACAAAATCAATCCAAAAATATAGTTGATTTTAGATGAATATATTTTTTCTCCGTGTATATGCAATCATTTGCAAAAAGTATAATACGTAATACCATAGCCAAAAATAATCAAAGTGTGATAGTGTGGACAAACAACTTTGCAAACAACATAATTTGGCAAAACTTAACGATACAAATATTTGGCGTATTGTCAAACAGTGTAATATTAGCTTAAAAAACATATCCGGTACGTTTTTCTCAGTTGTTTTCACTTTTTCTTAATCTTAATCATCTCTGATTCGCTTTCACTGTATCTCCTTCTATTCATTTCTTTTCCTTAGCCGTATTTTCGCATTCGCTCCTTCAACGTTCTCAATTCCATTTCAGACTTTTTTTTCGCTTTTTTCTTCAATGTCTTCTTTGTTTCCACTTTCTTTGCAAATTTCTAAATTCGCTGTTTTCATCATCAGCTTCTGTTTATTTATTCTCTTCATCTTTTTCGAAATCTTCGCTTTAATTGCTTCAACTTCATTGGCTTTTCCTTCGTTCTCCGCTTATTCTACTCCACCTGCATCAACGTCTGTTTCACTTCCGACATTTTCTATTCTTCTCCTCCGTTTCTACTTTTGTGCTGTTTCTTCTCCTTCCAGGCTTCGATACACATTGGTTTCATGCAGGATTCTTTTTTTTGAGTAGTTATATAAAAAATCGCAATCTTTCTGTGCGAAATGTGGCTCGCAAAGTTGGAAAGTCAAAATCACACGTACGAAAAGCAAAGCAGAGGCAAGGGTAGAAGGTGCCCAACCGACACGTGCAAAATTTCACTGCATAAAGTCGTGCTAAGGAGTTTGATACATTTTTTTTGCAAACATTTTCTAGTATCATAATGATCGACGAAACTTTCTTACTCGAAGATTTTGAACAGCTTCCGGGTCTGTTTTGTTTAACAGCAGTTTCCGAGCATTTTCCAACAAAGAAGGTGCCCAAATTCCCGAAAAAGTATTTGATTTGGCAGGCCATATGTAGTTGTGGTCGAAAATCTGAATGTTTCATCTCTACCGTTTATGAGAAGCCACGACTCTACAGCTCTGTTTTGGCCTGATTTTGCTTCCTGTCACTATGCGAAATCCGTCCTGGAGTGGTATAAGGTACAAGAGGTCAAAAAAGTGCCAAAAACAGTCAATCTACCAAACGGGCCAGAACTTCGCCCAAGAAGTACTGGGCTCTAGTTAAGCGGGAACTCTTCGAAACTAAGAAGAAAGCAAATTGATGATTTCAAGAGAATTTTGAAAACCTTATGGCGGGAGTACCAAAGAAAGTTCAAGAATTTTACAGAAAGAACGATTAAAACGATAATCAACTGTTTCTAATGTAGATATAACTCTAATATTGTGAAATAAACAATCGATTTTGTTGAATTATGTGTAATTTTTTTGCTGCTGTGGTTTTGATGTTTAACGTAGACAGGCTTTATAATCATTAGTTTTTCAAAGGCGAGATGCGACAATGCATCCTTTCTCGAAGGGTTGGCTGATTTTCTGTCATCTCTACTGGAATATCACTGACAACTGCACAATTTAGAGGCAGGGAGTTTTTCAAAATGTCTGTAAGGAACATTGAAAAGATGAGGAACGATTATTTCTCAAAAATAAAGAAAACTCGCTTTCTCTAATATGTCGGTTTTAAGAGTCTTATTCATTTACTTTTTTGTTTTACCACTGTCACAAACTGTCGGTAGAAACTTTCATTTTTATGGAGTCTTGGCTTTTTTAAATTTACACATACTCTTGAGATCGCTCTTGTTTTGTAGCAATTTACGTATGCATTAAAAAATGGACTGATTCTTCATGCAATTATCCTGCCACCAGGTGGTGAATACATGTGTATCGCAATCATACATACCCAGTTTTGTAAAGAAGAAAATTGCCAGCGTTATCAATCACCAATATGCTGCGGCTGCAAGTGCTGCTTAGAAACATCTTTTTGGCAAAGCACGAGTTAGACGGCAACGACTGGCAAGAGACCGGAAACTTTACGTCCCTCACTAAAGAGGTAAGCGTTGGCGTCAAACATATATCTTCCATTCAAAGTTCCCGAACAAGGCCTTTCCATCTGTGGCTGAAGACCAGCGAGAAGGGAATGACCAAGTCGCTTCTCTTTCCATCGTGGCTTGCGGTGAACAAGGAGATATACAGTACGAAGTGCCTGCTGGAATTTGTCTCCTTCACCAAGAAGTAAAGGGCGATACGGTCAAAATTTGGTCAATATCAACTTGACGTATTTCTTTCAATTTTGCATTTAAAAACCTGAACACCCTCATTTTGAAGGTGTGTGTTGGTAGAATGTTGCTCCTATTTTGATTTTGGAATTCACTCTTCAGTTGTCAAAATGCCGTCCAGCAAGAAGAGCAGCGTATCCAAATTTTCGCTCGCGCATCGCGAAAATCCGAGCTACTCGCACGCAAAGTTGGCAAAATCGCTTAAAGTTGCCAAATCAACCGTTACAAATGTAATTAAAGTGTTTGGGGAACGTTTGTCGACAGCCAGGAAGTCTGGATCGGGGAAATCGAAAACCGGAAGCCGCTGAGACGACAAAGAGAGTTGCCGGTAGTTTCAAGCGAAACCCTAAACTATCTCTCCGAGATGCCGCAAATAAGCTGGGTGTATCGTCTACAACCGTGCATCGAGCCAAAAACGAGCCGGACTATCGACTTACAAGAAGGTAGTGACTCCAAATGCGATGATAAACAAAATACGACGGCTAAAGCGCGATCCCGGAGGCTGTACACGACGATGCTGACGAAGTTTGACTGCGTGGTAATGGACGACGAAACCTACGTCAAAGCCGACTACAAGCAGCTTCCGGGACAGGAGTTTTATACGGCAAAAGGAAGGGAAAGGTAGCAGATATTTTCAAGCACCGAAACTGTCAAAGTTCGCAAAGAAATATCTGGTTTGGCAAGCTATCTGTACCTGTGGCTTGAAAAGCAGCATTTTCATAGCTTCCGGGACCGTCAACAAAGGAATTTACGTGAAAGAGTGTTTGAATAAACGTCTGCTGCCTTTCCTGAAGAAACACGGTTGTTCCGTACTGTTTTGGCCGGTTTGGCATCTTGCCATTGACGGTAAAAGGCCATGGAGTGGTACGCCGCCAACAACGTGCAGGTGGTTCCCCAGGACAAGAACCCTCCCAACACGCCAGAGCTCCGCCCAATTGTGAAATACTGGGCTATTGTCAAGCGGAACCTAAAGAAGACCAAAAAAACTGCTAAGGACGAGCAGCAGTTCAAGGCAAACTGGCTTTCTGCGGCGAAGAAGGTGGACAAGGTGGCTGTACAAAATCTGATGGCAGGGGTCAAGCGTAAGGCCCGGCAATTCGGATTTGGAAAAGCGGAAGCCTAACTGAATATTTTTCCTGAATTTTATACTAATTGAACTTGAAAAAGAAATTTAATTTGATTTTTTAAATAAACGATTTTACCGATTTACACGCGTTTTCCCTTGACCAAATTTTGACCGTATCACCCTTTATCAAACAAAGAAGAATGTGATCTTTTGGGCGGACCTGTCCTCTGCCCATTAAATCAAGAGATCACTGGAGAAGATGGACCAGCTGAAGATAAACGTTGTATTGAAGAACGGCCTAACGTCCCCCAACTGTGACCGATACAAAATGTTTGGTGAAACCCCAAATGGGGAATCTACTGCAATAATTTCGTGGCCAAAACGTAGAAGCCAAGACCAAGAAAAAGCTGCCGAAATCCATCAATTTCGGTAATTTTCGTCAAGTATGAAAAAAGTTGTGCAAGTGTGAACGTGTCGTAATAGTTATCGATTCCCACTTTAGCTTGTAGACAATGGACCATGGGGAAGGACACCTTAGTTGAATATGTTCACATATTTTTGATACATTCTCATTTGCTTGAAAACTACTGAAATACAAAGTTATCTGTAAAACAAACATTATTCGGTTTACGGATCGTCATCTTTTAGGTTATTGGATTTTGAAAATACTCAAATATTTTCAACGATATCTAGAAATGTTTGAATCCTAGAGGGTTTGAGCTGTTTAGTGGAATACTTGTAACTATAAATTAGAAGAAAAAATAGTAATCTCCATTTAATTCCAACTACCTTTGCTTATCTTCGACAGATACGCGTATTTCGTCTACAATGTGCAGACTTCTTCAGTGTCTCGTACTAATAACTCGACTGTCGAGTTATTAGTACGAGACACTGAAGAAGTCTGCACATTGTAGACGAAATACGCGTATCTGTCGAAGATAAGCAAAGGTAGTTGGAATTAAATGGAGATTGCTAATTTTTCTTCTAATTTATAGTTAGAAATGTTTGTTGATATTTGCAAATATATGCAAAACGCCCTTTGGAATTGACTTACTAACTTACCTGCCCAGAGAAATTTTCATAAATACTACAAATTATTCGTACCATGTCAGTCTCTTTCCAAATTGGTAAAACATTTGATAAGGGCATCACTGCACGACTGCGAAAATTTGAAAATTTGCATCTGTTTCATACCAGCAGCAGTAGGCCAGTAGCATTTAAATAAGAACAATCAAGCGGAACACAACGAAACTGTTTTTAGTGAATTCGAACGATCTCCCATAAAAAAAAAGAAAGTGCTTCATTCCAGCGGTTCACAATCAACAGTGTTGATTGAAACGTCAAAGCTTGCATTATTTGAACAGCAAAACATGCAAGTAACGAAATAACAATCTTCCAATTTTCGGCACCTGCTGTTCATCGTAATTATACAAATTGCAAAAAAGCAGAAAATTTTAAACGCACTGCTGTGGCAAGTGATTGGTCGAAGTAGGCTCGACTTAGATAAAATTTAAAAGAAAAAAACAACTAAGATCTAGGCACTTTGATATTCATAACCTACTACTGGGGGTACGATCCCACAGATTTATGCTTTTGCGTTTCGCCTCGCAAAGAGATTTCCACTTGCACCACTTGCGGATGGGTGCGAAATTAATCTCTTTGTGGGTTTCGTTTTGCTTCACAGATGATGGTGTGAGGTTTGAATGACACTTGCCGGAAATTATGTTGTCTCAACGTCCGCCGGTCGTAAACGAGCGAGGCACAGAAGCAAAAACACCGCCAGTAGTGGCGCTTGCTATATTAGGCTTTGTCATAACGATTTTTGAAGTGTAAATTTAGGTCACCAGGGGCGGAGGTTATTTAAATTAAATTGGTACTTTGCGATGTTCGGAACGGGTCAAACAAGACCTAAGGAAGCTGAGCGAAAAGTAATGGGGATGTAATAGGATTATGCTAATTTTTGTATGTAGTTCTAAGTTTTGCTTTTTAAGACATGAAAATAAATGTCTTCATTAAGAAAACAATGGCTGCTCGGAGGAACACGCACTGATGAAGTTTATTAATGTATATGTTTTCCATTTTCCATCTTTGCAGGCATTCTTCGAACATTTGCGTAACGATAACGTGGCCTAGGTGATAAACTACCAATCCGTCAAAGCTATGAGTGCTGCCAGTATATTAGAGTTACAGACGTGGATCGTTTATCAACGGATTGCAGCGGAATGTGCAAACTGTTTGTGTAAGTATTTGTAAGCTACTTTTCCATCTATCTAAACCGATAAGCCGAGTCTCGTTTGCGACTTAAGGCTCGATTGTTCTTCATTCGAAGGGAAACAACTGACCAACCTACTAAGATAGCGGAGTCAGTGTTGACACTTTGAAGAAGGTAGTTTTAGTTTCAATGTTTTTTAAAGTAGATTGACTTTTGTTTCATCATGTGGTAGCTGGAAAAAGTGCGGTGAGTTTGGAAACTTTGTTAAGACTACAGAGTTATAACATGATATAAGGGTGTTCTGAAAAATATTTACATGAAAAACTTCATCAAGGTAGCCTTGTATAGTACAACTCTGTAGCCTTGTGTAATACAACTCTGTAGTCTAAACAAAGCATTAGACTGTATTAGCTGTGTCGGAGACGGTTGTCAGTTTCGATTGTCAACTTTGACGCTATCTACTTTGACTATCACTAACTATCTCTCGAACTAAATCTGCTTTGAGGTGAAACCAATTTTTCCGGTGCCTGGAAAGTTATACCAAGGATTTCCCTTCAGACACAAGCTCGATTGAAATGCCGTTAAGAATGAAACGGATATAGCTTTCAATCCATCCGAGGCTCCTAATACGCATCTAGGAGTGAAACGAGAGATGACAAAATAGGAGATAATGCCGACATGCTACCATCGATGTGTCACGTTGAAAAGGAGATCCCATCTCCTGATCCCATTCTTGATACAACCCATAGCAGCAAGGATGAGGCCACATATAATTCTTAAAATTGAATCCTTATGCGAATTGGGATGCTTGCCATCCGGCTTTGAACGTGGAAGGCGATAAAACGTTAGACTGCGTGATGATGACGTTGATTGAAGTGGAAATTGGGAACAATCTGATGGAAAAGGTCGTTATTTGTTTAGCTTCTTGGTTACAGTTTCCTGATCTTAAAATAAAATATCAGTGAAAAATCGCATGCTGTTGTGAAACCTATGAACTTCGTATGATTTTTAGCCGTGATGTTTCCCAGTGCCGTGACAGTATTACTCAATTTAACACTGCATTAAACTTTTAAATTAATTGTGGTGTTTTTGTTTATGTTTATCCTTCACATTCGTAACAACAACTTTATACTTGATCGTTAAATCAAATTAAATCAAAATCAAAATAAAAAGAAAACATAATTTGTCATCCGGCTGAAGTGCAATCAGACGACTTTTGTGCTTTTCGTAGTGATGCTTATTTGTGTATGATTGTTTTGCAAAAAGTTACATAACTTCAAATCGATAGTCGCAGAACACATCTTCACGGAAAATCACGACATAAGTAACGACGAATGACATGAGCATGATGAGTATAATTGACTGCTTGCGGTTGCTACTCTGTTATTGCCAGATCGGCTATTATTACACAGAGAACCAACAGATGATGTTTGGGACTAACAGTCATCCTCAATGTGTAAAAACTGGCGATCTAGAATTTAAAAAAGCAGCGCCGGCCGCATCCATGCAGGTCAAATAAGGATAGAGTAGGAGTATGTTGACGTGATACTCGCTTTGATGGAAGCCTAGAACACCTCTGCACTTCCACGAGAACTCACTGGGATGTTGGATATATGTTGTTGGGTTAGCGGCATGGTTCGTTTTGGTAAACGGAACGCTGAAATTAGGTAGGGTTATCATTTTGAAAACCATAAGATTTTAGACGTTGTTTCCGGTTTATTCTCCAGATATCCGGTTGACCAGAGATGTACAGTATAATTATTTAAAATTTTGATTCCGATTTAAACCAACAGAAAATATGAATGCTCGTGGGGTCAGGCACAAGTGTGCGTGGTTAACAGTACTGGAATATAAAAATGTCACGAAATAAAGCTATTAGTTTAAGAATGGCAGAGGTAAAAATAAAAATAAAGAAAGAACAAATTTAAGTTGAAATCAAGTTTAGTGAATTCGTGTATACGCAAACGATACCTAAAGTAAACGGAACAGGGAAGACGAGAATATTTTTAACGTGACGTAACTTATATCGGAATACCAAACGTTCAGCCGTTGAAAGTTCGGCAAAAAAAAAACCAGCGAACACTGCAAACAAATTTCTAAGTGTGTGTGTGTGCAATCTAACACTCATTGGCCGGCAATGGTATTATGGAAGAAATCTGTTTACAACAATCCCTCAAGTGATCATTGGAAGCAGCTTTTATCCGAGAGCTAGAAAGTGCTGTAAGTACAGCTGATCCAGCAACCCATTTCAGAATGTCCGGAGAGTCACGCCCATTCCGAGGTTTCTCTCACACACAATAAGCTTTGCATGCAAACATTACTAATATCATTTGGATAAGGGCACTGCAACACACTTCCAGATTTGAAAATGTTAAATTCTCAAACCAGGCACGTACTTGATTTATTTAAAAATAAGGTTATTGTTATATAGTTATAGTCAGATGCATCTCACCCATGGCCGCTTCCTTAATAACACTAGTTTGTTCATTCGTAAACATGAAAATTCTCGACGTTGATTCGTAATTAGCTTCATGCACTCGTGATAAAATAAGCGCAAAAATTGACGTTGCCAAACAGCCCGTAAGATATGCAACCTACACAACTACGTGGTGAACGCATCTGAAATTATGTGGCAGTCTTTCACGCACGCATGCGCATTTTCTTCGTTTGCTGCTTCTGACAAGCAAATGGCCGTTTTCTACATGCACTGGTCTTCTTTTTTTTCACTCCACACTGGCAATATCAAATCCCCGCTACATGAACATACATTTTTTTATGAGCATCAACTCAGGAACACGAAAAGCACTTACGTTTTTTATTTCACAAACAATTTTAATTTTTTTTTCTTATGTAACGTAAGCGAACATAAGATCTACTTTACTGCTTCAAATGGTGTCGATAGTCTTAACTTCAGGGTAGCCACCCACCGGGAAAAACCCATGAATTTAAAATCACTTGGAAAAACCTGGGAAAACCCCGGGAATTCCATGAAAATTTTGAAACTCCGGGAAAATTTGGTTGAGGTCCCAAAAAAAAAAAATACTCATGGTTACGTTTAATAATTTTTAACTGTTCAACTGACAAAGAACACTCATTTTTTTCTAATCTGCATTGACATTATTTTCTATCTTCTTCTCTTCCCTTATACTGTCAACTCAGCTGGCATGTGGCAAAAAAAACTTGTAGGCTCACTATTGGCCCGCTTTTGGGTTAACTTTAAATTTGCCATAAAGACCTTTTTGGCGTTTAATGGTATTTATCCAGCGCATAGAAATGAATGAGCGGTTTGTTTTCTTACTTATCTGTTTCCCTCTTCCTCGCTCTTCTTCGATTCAGAAGGTGCGTTACTATGTGTCGATTAAATGCCAAAAAGCTGCCTGTGCACGTTATAAAACAAAACTTGCTTTTACTGTGAGTAATGATTTCAAGTATACCATGGGAATGAGAAGGACGGTACCGAAACTTGTCTCACAGTAAAAGTCAAAAACACAAAATAATAGTATCACCGGCCGTGCACAGACTCCCATGAAGCTCTACACACCCGTTCAATTTTACTCAATTTTTGAGTAAGATTAATTGCTATTTCTTTTTTCGCACGCAAATTCTATTCAATTTGACAGCAACGAGTTGATTCACTTTTTAAGAAAAATTGAGTAGAACATTTGTGCGACAAAAAGAGATAAGGAGTGTATCGAAAATAAGCTATCCACAAACTTTCTTTAAAATAATGTTGAAAACCGATATTTTATTCATACAAAAAATTGATCCTTTATTGTACGAGGTTAAACTTGAACATAATGAAGACCGGATGAAATTTAAGTTGTTCCATCACGAATTTTCGAACTTTGGATCGAATGCTCTTCATCAAGTTCCGGACAAGTGTTGCATCGCCTTTTTTTGGACGCTTGAGCCCAAATTTTTTTGAACTCCTGTAGGTTCCCAGCTGCCTTACCAGTCTTCTTGAAGACCCTCTTCACGATTGCCCAGTAACGTTCGATGGATCGAAGCTGACGGCAATTTGGTGGATTGATATTTTTCTCAACGAAATCTATACCCTTTTCCGCAAGCCAATTGAGAGTGGTTTTGGCATAGTGAGCCGACGCTAAATCCGGCCAAAACAGTGGAGGTGTACTATGCTTCTTATATAAAGGCAACAATCTCTTCTGGAGACACTCAGATCGATAGATTTCCGCATTTATAGTTCCGGTAGTGTAAAAAATGGTTGACTTCAAACCACAGGAACATATTGCTTGCCATACCAGTACCTTTCGACCGAATTTCTCCACTTAAATCGACCTGTCCGCATGGCTCACATCCTCCCCAACGACGGCAGTAAAGTATTGTGGACCTGGAAGGGTTTTTGAGTCCTCCTTTACATAGGTCTCATCGTCCATCAAAACGCATGCATCCGGACGCTGCAAAAGACGCGAATACAATTTCCGGGCCCTTGTTGCTGCTCGCTTCTTCTGTTCTGCACTTTGTTTCGAGATTTTCTGCTTCTTGTAGGTCTTCAGGTGGTTTCGCCTCTTGATACGCTGGATCATTCCGACACTCGTTCCTGCTGCTTTTGGCCAGATCAGCCGTATTGACATTGATTTGTTCTTCATGATTAGAGATACTACTTTCGCTCCAGTTTCGGGTTGAAGAACCGGGTTTTCTGCTCTTCCTGGTAGCTCATCCAAAGAATAGTGTTCCCAAACTTATTAATAATGATGGTTTTAACACTCGCATGATGAATTCCAAACCGCTTCGCCAATTTTCGTATAGTAATACCTTCGCACCAGCCGTGTGTCCAGAACCTTAATTTCTCACTTCCTTCACAGCACGCGACATTTGAAAACGCAGAATTTGAACTTCACAAACAAGTAAACAAAAGAAAGTTGACAGTCAAACGCACAGCATGCAGTGTTCAGAGCATAAAAACCATCACAAATACATGCGTACAACGACGCAATCCACGAAATCGAAGATTGAGTCTCAAATTCGCATGAGGACTTTTTCAGTCACAAACTTTAGAGTACTACCCTTTTTTGAAAACCACAAAGTCGATTTTCAACGGCCCCTTCACATCACATTTTCCGTAAATAAGAACGACAATACACATTTTGCTCGGTTAGACCATACACCCTTTATACAGAGCCGTCCTGTTGTGCTTTGGCATGGATAGTTGAGCAGCACGTCTGGACCATCTCCAGGCACAAAATAAACTATTTGTGAAAAATCGCATCTGTAGTGAAACCTATAAACCTTATACAGTTTTTAACAGTGATGAATCTGTGCAACACTTGATGATGAGGTGCAATCAGACGACTTTTGTGGTTTTCGAAGTGATGAATTAATGCTAGGTTATATTTTGTAAATACAGGGTGCGGCAGAAAATAATGCGAAAATGTTCAAACTTGAGTATTGAGTTAATTCTGTAGCTAGTGACTAATTTCTGTCGAAATTGTATTTGTTTATGTTTCACTTTCAAGTATTGCATTCAAACATTCTGTCTGTATCTGTCAACATGTTTGCGAAAGAAGTGATCACCAGTTTGTTGCTCGCCCTGAAGAAGCCGGAAGAGATTGCCAAGGTGGTAGGGATTGTCCCTGCAGGATGGTCCTAAGCAGCGGAAGCCAGTGTGAAGCGGACGTCCGCCCTTTGCACGAACGCCGAACGTGATCAAATCGGTCCGTGCAATTGCTCGCAATTCGGTGCGTTCCGCTTTTCCTTCTTGTTGAAGAAGGAAAAAATGATAATCCTGTTCTCCGACGAAAAGCTTTTCAGCATCGATGCTGTGGCCAACAGCCGCACGGTTCATTTCCACCGCAAAACATGGAGTACGTTCCGGAAAAAGTGAAATTCAATTTCAAACCAAACATCCGTGCAGGTGTCATGATGTTTGGCTTGGATGGCGTCCAACGGTTTGAAAATGCCGCCTCTTTTCATTGATGCTGGAGTCAAAATCAATACCGAAATGTATATCGGTATTTTAAAGACAAGTGCTTCCCTGGTGAAGGCCAACTTCTCCGAGGACCAAAACGTTGTCCCACATCAGGACGGGCGTCATGTCACATCCAATCGAACCCAACAATGGTTGAACGATAACATGAAGTTTTGGCCAAAGGATTTGTGGCTCCTTAGCAGTCCTGATTCCAATCCGTTGGATTATTCGATTTGGGCATATGTTGAAGCACGAGCCACCGAGTTATTATTAATAAAAATGGAGGACACATTGAATAAATTTGCTTAAAAGGACTTTATAAAGATAACTGCATTCGAAAATGTTGATATTATTGCTTGAATTAGTTGAAAATGGGATTTGAAAGAAACAGAACAAATTTTCGCATTATTTTCTGCCGCACCCTGTATATCTTTCGGTTAACTGAAAGCACAGATGGTGTCGATAGTCTTAACTTGCACTTTTCTGTAACTATGCGCATCGTTTCGAAAGTTATATTAGGTGCGCAACTAAGTTCTCGCTGTTTTTTGGTGAAAAAGGAACTTTATTTTGAAAACAAAGGTTACAAGCGAATTATTCAAAAGTATTGCCCATCACTAGCTACGACTTTTTCCCATCTTTCTGGTAGAACGTGAATACCATTTCGATAGAACTGTTCGTCTTTTGATGCTATCCAAGAATCAAGCCATTTTGAGATGTCATCATATGAGTGGAATTGCCGACCGGTGAGACCATGTGCCATCGAACGGAAAAGTGATAATCGGACGGTGCAACATCAGGAAAAATATGGCGGGGTGGGGGTAGGACTTCCCATTTGAGCGTTTCAAGTAGGTTTTCACGGGTTTCGCAACGTGACGTCGAGGCGATGCTGTCATGCTGAAGAATCACTTTTTCTCAATCCCCAATCTCAATCCACCGTAGATCGTATGCAGCACCTTCCGTTCAAAGACTCCAAGGGCACGTTGGTCCTCCATTAGCAATGTCCATGTTTCGTGGCCGTAGAGAACTACCGGTCTAATTAATGTCTTGTAGATGGTCAACTTTGTGGTTCGGCGAACTTTGTTCGATCTTAGCGTCCTTCGTAGTCCAAAGTAGGCACGATTGCCAGCCATAATGCGCCTTTGTATGTCTCTGCTGGTGTCGTTATCGGCGGTCACCAATGAGCCCAGACACACGAATTAGTCTACTACCTCGGTTTCATCACCGTCGATCTGAACTCGTGCTAGGAGGCTAACATTGTCTTCTCGTGAGCCTCTTCCTTCGCGTATTTCTGTTTTCAACGCATTAATCACAAGCCCAATCCTACCAGCTTCAGCCTAATTAGTCTGATGTACGTTTCCGTCATCGTCTCAAAGTTACGTGCTACGATATCAACGTCGTCGGCGAAGCCAAATAGTTGGACAGACTTCCTGAAGATCGTGCCACTCCGTGTCTATCCCAGCTTTTCGAATCACACCCTCCAGTGCAATGTTAAAACAACAAACACGACAATCCATAACCTTGCCGTAACCTCTCCGAGATTCGAAGGGACTCCGAGAGCGTCCCTGATACCGGACGACACACATCACTGATCCATCGTTGCTTTGATCAACCGCGTCGAAGTTTTTCCGGAAATCCATATTCGTGCATAATTTGCCATAGCTGGTCTCGATCGATTGTATCATACGCTGATTTGAAATCGATGAAAAGATGATGATGTGGACACGTTGTATGTCGCGACATTTCTGCAGCACTTGCCGAATCGCGAAAATCTGGTCCGTAGTAGCGCGGGTGCACCCATGAATCCCGCTTGGTATTGCCCCACGAACTCCTTTGCAATAGGTGACAGGCGGCGGCATGACATTTGGAGAGCAACGCTCAGTAGCGTGATCGCACGATTATTGCAGCAATCCAGCTTGTCGTCCTTTTTATAGATGGGACACACTGTTTCCTCCATCCAATCCTCCGGTAAACATTCCTCCTCCCTAATCTTGGTAATTACCCAGTGCAGCGCGCTGGCCAGTGCTTCGCCACCGTATTTTAATAGCTCGCTTGGGAGTTGGTCCACACCAGCGGCTTCCCAAGTAGCACACCACGATCATAATTAGTTGCAGTAACTTGATTATGACTAACAAAGGCACATTTATTTTTTTTCAACCTAATGGCAACATGTGTGCTACTAAGGTTTGTTGTTGAGTCGAAAGTCGAAATTAACAAGTTCTTATTCCAATATGTGAAGAATGCTCATGGACGGTACAAAGAATCGTTGGACAAGAAGAAACGTAATAAAAACGAGAAAGGTAAGGAGAAACAAAGGAAGCGAGAAGCAGATCGGATAGTAAATGAACTGGAAGTGAAGAAAGCTAAGCTGCTAGCTGATGCTCAACGACAAGTGGTCCGTTGAAGTAAATAGTTTTGAATTTGAATGCATGGTGAAGAGAATAATAAATGTTTAAACGTGTTAAAATAATATCTAACCAGATTTTGAGATTCTCCAACAGTCAGAACTAATTACCCTTATTTTAGTTTTTCAACCATATCCTGGTTTAATACGTATATCAGCACACTATCGTTATCCCATAGTTTACGTTCCGGGAAAATGTCAGTTTATATACCGGGAAAACCGGGAAAAACCCGGGAATTAAAAAAAGACTACCCTATAACTTACACTTTTCTGTGACTTTGCGCAGCATTTCGAAAAGTTAGATATTTACCATGACTAGAATATTCACCCTGTCCGATAATGGTGCAATTACATAGAAAAGACGTTCTTCTTCGAACTGCTAATTGTGTAGAATTTTAAACCAACATTTCAAATGTATGTCGTTATGCTACTGATAGGCGCGGTAAATGTTTATCAATCAAAAAGCCTAGCACATAACCTGAATTTTTTTTTCCTCTTCACTTGCTTTTTATACCGGCTGCCCATATTAACTTTCACACACGTTTTTCAAGAAAATGAATATGGACATCAATGTCTGTTCTCTGTGGTGCAATTACATTCAGTATTATACCATGAATCAACCAGGTGTTTTGGTTATTCGTTCCATAAAATAAATGAATAAAAAACCAAATATGTTTCCACAAAAATGAAAACCGTACTTCTAGTCGTTTTCCTTAGATTGAAAATAAGAACTCTCAAAAGTAAGTTGCGGCATATCCCAACAGTATCACACCTGATGTTTGTGCCATAATATAAACGTCCTACGACGTGGCAGCGAAATGAATGAGCAGCATATGTAATACTTTCATTACTGGTAAAATAGTTTGTCTTACATGCAGATAAGCCTTCTCACCATCGGAAAGGTGAAAAATGTAACCATCGAGAGGGTTTAAACTCTCAAATAATAAGTTGAAATAGTTAAGATTATTATGTTTTATAAGCTCAGAAATAACTCTTTTGGTTTTATGAGGTTTCTATTGAGTCAAGATGAAAGAACGATATAAACTGCTTGTATAGATTTTTATTAACTCAGTTTGTGGAATAGACAATTATTTATTATTGTTTTTTTTTTCGTTTTCCTTGTTTCTATTTATACTTGAACATATTTTACAAACCTATCTTTCTCCCCTTTTTTTTCTTTTCATTATCTTTAATATCATTTTTTTTTTTCGTTTCATTTTCCAGAACTCATTTTATTTTTCTGTGGTCGCGCACTCCAGCCGTTGTCAAAAACATCAGTTGATATCGGCTTTCGATTATTGCACGTTTTGATGAAAGTAAAAAAGCATTCCCGTGTCACCACGAAGCGGAACACGTACATACAATAAACCTTATCAGCAAACCAATCGATCGAAACGGACCGACGCTGGCGACAACCGAACTAACGAACGAGCAAACGGTTGTTATAAATTTGATTGATTGAAAGTGAATTGCTGCATTGCGAGAAACGAACGATAGAGGCGAGGAAAAAAAGCAGCAAAAGAACGAACCACGACCACTTAAAAAAGGCTCTCCCAAGGCCAGCATAGCGCTATTTGTGAGTGGCGCTGGTCGTCATCATCGCAAATCGCGGAAAAACGATAATTATTTTATTTTCTACCATTTGGTCCGGTCTGTTCGTCGGTGACCTCGATTGACGGAGAAAACAACCTTACTCGAAGGGCAGTGCAAAGAAAGACAACCCCAGGACAAATTGAAAAAAGGAAAGAGAATAGAGGCTGTCATCAGGAATCCATCAAAACAGTTCCGGTTTTTTGTTTCTTCTACATCAAGGGGGACGTGTATCGTTTCCGTTAATTTTAGAATCCTTGTTTTCGAAGGAAAATGATTAATACAGGTACGTTTTCTTTCTTTTATTTATGTTTTTTCAGTTCTATTTTTTGTTCTATTTAAAAACCTAAATTAAAGGAAGTTGTGATGGAGCACATTGTTTAGAGGCTCCTTCCACGAAGTGAGTGAAAATTTCGGTTTTGCGAGCTCGCACCGTGGACTAATTAAGGGTAGTTAAGAGAGACCGACCAATCCAGGAAAACCCCACCGATTGTACAGATACATGCTATAAAGTGTGGTGAACTGTGAAATTTTCTACGCTCGCCTGCATTTAACGGCTGAAATTTTTGCACACAGAAATAGAAATAGAATCAAAAGTGAAGGGTTTTCGGTTTTGCGTGGAGTGGAGTGCTCGCTGCTCGGCTAATTAGATAAAAGCTTTCCGATAAATACGGACAAGTGTTTGTTGTGGCGAGGTTTGTTGTGTTCAATTTCCAGGAAGGTGGAATTGTACTATGACAAATACGTTGTAATTTTCATGTTATCTGTTTACAGGTAATTTTTATCATACATGTAAAGGCTGCTCAACCTATTATTAAGTTTTCGCGAATAATCAAGACCATTGGCATCACTTTGAGCAAATTTCCATCCCCGTGAGGCTGCAGTCGTGCTTAGATATATTTTCGATCGATTGATGCAAGCCTTTTGAAAATCTTTGTAGAAACGACGATAAAATTATACTCCAGTATAGAAAACAAAGTCATTCCTTTGAATTGAAATGAATAATTCTATTGGTTCCTTTTTGGTTCTCTTACTAACATAATTAAGTATAACAGGATACCTCGGTCACCTTGATTGCCTTGAGCCGTGTCGGGAAAGCATTACAAGCGGCATGCATCTCTTGTTTAGGAGTCTCATTCCTTATTTTCTGCAAAGTTACTTTGAACTTCTCAATGCCTTGTGGTTTAATGTTCTCGAACTTGTCTTCCATTGAATACTTGGTCTGCCCATCTTGCCCGCTGCACTACACGCCTCCTTGTACCAGCCGAATTTGAGGCTAACACAGGGTTGTTATCCGAAATTCTCGCAACATGCCCTGTCCACCTTCAGAATACTTGGCTCGCCATAGAATTGGGCGAACTCGTAATTCATTCTTTTCCATCACATACCGTTCGCCTGCACATCGCCAAAGATGGTACAAGGCACGCGTCGCTCGAATACACCAAGTGCTTGCAAGTCCTCTTCGAGCATACATTTGGTACGAGGGTGATTTTTTTGAACTACCTAGTTCGTTTATTTGGTAGGCTCAATTGCATTAGAGCATTTCCAGCCAGAATAGTAAACCGGTTTGACCCTTCTCTCTCCGATCTGAATGAAATTTTGTCCATATGTTAGTTTCTACCCAAAATTACGTTTCCCATTACGAAATCCAAAATAATCCTGAACTAATTTTTTATAAGGGCGTAGTTAAAATGTGGATTTTATTTTTTGATAACATTTCTTTTCGCTAACGACTCATCTGATCAAAATGTCGAGTTTGAAAAAAATGTAGGTAATAAAGTGTACTTTAAGAAAAAAAAAAAAATGCACTGAAATTTAAAAAATCATAAATTTATGCTTGAAAAAAACATAAAACGTTGATTTTGTCGAAGGACCCCTTCGACCCTCCTTATTTAAAAAAAAAAAGTTGAAGCTATGTCCTTAGAGCTGGTGAAGAGTTTAAGTTGGTATTTTCTTTAATGTTTTTATTTTTCGTTTTTAATTATGTAGGGTATGTGTCCCTTGACTCAGCCTAGTATGCAACAATCGTTTACATTTTTTATCATAACTCATAAAGTTTTTCAGCTGGAAGCAAAATTTAACTAGCTATACACTTGCTAAGATATGTTTAATAACCCATCCGGTAGTATGTATCACGAAAAGTTACACAACGCATTTTATAAAGTCAGAAACTTTTGAGGGATATGGATGTAATGTCGGTCTGTAGGCATCAAATTGGGTCTATTCATGGATGCAAGTTCGTCCCATTCGATAGATTTGTTATTGAACGTGTGCTATGTACGCTTTTTGCCAATTTTCTTATTCAAGGCGTTCCTAGCTGTTTTCGCTCTACCCAACAAATAATTTTTACTAATGATCAAACTATACTTAAACTGCTAAGAAACACTTAAATTGATTTAACATATGATAAAGCGGTCATTCGGCAATCAAAACATTATAATTCGCTCTACACAGATTTTGTTCCTTTATTTTGTGTTAAGATGAGCTATACGAAAAACATTCAACTATAACTCAGACATTTGTATTGTATATGTTACCAATAACAACATTTTTACTACGCTTTCCATAAGAAAGGTCATAATTGGGAACATAGAAAAAAATATGTCCCCAACATTGGGTCTATGGTTTTCATGTTAAATAATTGTTATTTTACCTATGTGACTTGTTAGTTTATAACATGTGACTATTTTCTGTACATCTTGGTTGCATTATTCGGTTTATAGGTTCGATTTCGGCAAATTTAGATCAATCAAAGAGCATGTAGATAATCTGTTCAGCTTAACCAGTAAAGTTATGGTGTCTGAAAAGTTAAGTAAATCAGAATTACGGGAAAGTGAACAGTTATAAATTCATTAACTATGTCTCAATTGCTCTGAAATAGATCGGTCATCCTGATAACAACATGATTTTGTTGATTATCGCCGAAATAATGACATATTTGGTACATAGGCCGAATCAAGGAGCTAGGCTAACATTACATCCCGTTACCCTATTAATTTTTTGAAAATGTTGAAAATGATAATTTTTTTATTAAAATATACCGAAAACAAATTTTATGCATCATTTTTAGGCCTTTGAAAAAATCGATGTTTTATGTTTTATAGCATGAATTTACATTTTTTATTTTCGGAGTACTTTTTCTTGAAGGACACTTGATGACCTACAACTTCTTTTCAGACGACATTTTGATCAGAATAATCGTTTACATGCTATGATTTTTTTTAAACGATCATTTTACATAAGCCCTTATAATAATTAGTCCAGAAAATGTAGATTTTTTTTATTAAAAATGTTATTTTGGGTAGAAACTTACATATGGACAATGTTCAGATCGGGAAGGAAAAACGTCCTGACAACAGCTTTAAAGCTAGACACATATTTTTATTTTGCATGAATAAACAATTGTAATCCTTAATACCTAAATAAAGACTAACTTACGTTTTCGTTTTCTTCTCCTTATTTTTCCGAACTAACTCTTTTTTAAGTTTATCTTTGTGTCCTAGATTAGATAAATTATTAATTTCATAATCCATTTTATTTCAAAGGAAACTTACTGTCAACAGTAAGTTTCCTTTGAAATAAAATGGATTATGAAACTAATAATTTATCTAATCTAAAATGTTAAATCTTAAATTTTATATATTTATGTAAATTATGTTCTACTAGTTAATGTTGTATAGCGACAAACTGTTCTCGAGTGTACCGTTACTCACTGTACTTAATATTATTGGAATTTTAGTTTAAGTTGAAATTACTGGCCTCTGTTATTTCTAATAACAATGTGTTACGCTCCATGTGACATTTCTGAACACGATGTTATGCTCGCTGACTGACATTTATGCTGTGTCACATTGACAGCTACAGGCGGTACTGAACTTCCACCTTTGCAGCACGAATCAGCCCTGTGGTTTCGTAACAGACAAAATTTCATTGAAACCGGAAACTGTAGAGACAAAATCAATATATTTTTTAGCATTTCTGGCTGGAAATGCTCATTAGCTTTACGGAGCCGATAATTCATTGTTGTTTTAATATAATGACTGACTTAAAACTAGGGTTAATAGGACTTAAAGGGTGATACGGTCAAAATTTGGTCAAGGGAAAACGCGTGTAAATCGGTGAAATCGTTTATTTAAAAAATCAAATTAAATTTCTTTTTCAAGTTCAATTAGTATAAAATTCAGGAAAAATATTCAGTTAGGCTTCCCGCTTTCCAAATCCGAATTGCCGGGCCTTACGCTTGACCCCTGCCATCAGATTTTGTACAGCCACCTTGTCCACCTTCTTCGCCGCAGAAAGCCAGTTTACCTTGAACTGCTGCTCGTCCTTAGCAGTTTTTTTGGTCATCTTTAGGTTCCGCTTGACAATAGCCCAGTATTTCTCAATTGGGCGGAGCTCTGGCGTGTTGGGAGGGTTCTTGTCCTTGGGAACCACCTGCACGTTGTTGGCGGCGTACCACTCCATGGCCTTTTTACCGTAATGGCAAGAAGCCAAATCCGGCCAAAACAGTACGGAACAGCCGTGTTTCTTCAGGAAAGGCAGCAGACGTTTATTCAAACACTCTTTCACGTAAATTTCTTGGTTGACAGTCCCGGAAGCTATGAAAATGCTGTTTTTCAAGCCACAGGTACAGATGGCTTGCCAAACCAGATATTTCTTTGCGAACTTTGACAGTTTCGTGTGCTTGAAAATATCTGCTACCTTTCCCCTTCCTTTTGCCGTATAAAACTCCTGTCCCGGAAGCTGCTTGTAGTCGGCTTTGACGTAGGTTTCGTCGTCCATTACCACGCAGTCAAACTTCGTCAGCATCGTCGTGTACAGCCTCCGGGATCGCACTTTGGCCGTCGTATTTTGTTTATCATCGCGATTTGGAGTCACTACCTTCTTGTAAGTCGATAGTCCGGCTCGTTTTTTGCACGGTTGTAGACGATACACCCAGCTTATTTGCGGCATCTCGGAGAGATAGGTTAGGGTTTCGCTTGAAACTACCGGCAACTCTCTTTGTCGTCTCAGCGGCTTCCGGTTTTCGATTTCCCCCCGATCCAGACTTCCTGGCTGTCGACAAACGTTCCCCAAACACTTTAATTACATTTGTAACGGTTGATTTGGCAACTTTTAGCGATTTTGCCAACTTTGCGTGCGAGTAGCTCGGATTTTCGCGATGCGCGAGCAAAATTTTGATACGCTGCTTCTCTTGCTTGGACGGCATTTTGACGACTGAAGAGTGAATTCCAAAATCAAAATAGGAGCAACATTCTACACACACACACCTTCAAAATGAGGGGTGTTCAGGTTTTTTAAATGCAAAATTGAAAGAAATACGTCAAGTTGATATTGACCAAATTTTGACCGTATCGCCCTTTAGGCCGTTTAATCGCGGTTTTACCCGAGGTTAAAATAGGTGACATTTTTTAAAGATGGGTTGGACACAGGTACATAGAAATAGCATTCTAGGGTCTGATCAGATAGTTGTCGCCAGCACTTGAACATTGTGCGATATGGCCAGGACTCCAGGACATTTTGTGTTTGGCCGGTAGTGGTAACTATGGGGCGACGATGAGACTTCTCAGATGTCGGAACAAAACAAACATGAAATTCTTGAACTAGACATTTGAAGAAACACATAAATCGATTACATGTAGCACAGGTCGCGAGATCCCAGCACATCTCTTATAGGAACATAAGGTTGTCTTCCTTGGGCTTCTAGGATATTCAAAACGTATGTTCTGGCGGCGTCATTACCCGTGCATTGCCAGACTGCGTGATCTATGTCGTTATAACCATTTCCACACCGGCTAAGATTACTGTCCACGAGGTTAATTCGGAAGAGATGTACATGTAACTGGTAGCGATTGGATATAAGTCTACCCATCACATGGATAAAATCACGGCTAACGTTCAGGTCCTTATACCACGCTCTCGATGAAACAATAGGAATGATGGAATGTAATAGCCATGCTAGATTTCTGTTATCATGTGAAATTATGCATTTGAAAGATTGGGTAATGCTTCTGCCCAGAAGACTAAGCTGCAATTGGGCTGGATACCGCTTTCAAATAAACACTACCAGTTCAGTTTTCTGCGGTTAGAATTTCGATCCCTATTCCTAGACCAAGAAGATGGGTTATCTATGGAATTTTGCAATGGCTTTGCAAATTAACAGTATGTGAGCCTCTTAAGGAAATCACACTGTCGTCAGCAAGTCGTCCTATCGTGCATTGTTCTGCCAAACAATTGTCAATATCTTTGACGTAAAAGTTCTAAAGAAGCGGACTTAGGCATGAGCCTTGGGGCAGGCCAATGTAACTAATTGTGGAAGTTGTCAGCTGTCCAAGTGGAAAGTTCATTTCTGACAACAAATTGCACAAAAAATAAATTCCGGGAAGTCCACATCTTTGCAAATTTTCTGACAGGATTTCAATGTAAACTGAATTAATGTCCAGGAATACTGAATCCAATTGCTCCTTGCACGCAAAGGCCAGTTGAATATCTTAGGAAACCAGCACTAGACAATAATTGTTCATTTGCTCTTGCGGAACCCAAACCCCGTGTATTTGATAGCAAGTAATTCGATTCTACCCAGTGATCGAGCCTTCAAAGGATCATTTTTTTCAACAATTTCCTAATGCACGAAAGATAGCAATCGGAAGGTATGAATTATTATAAGACGCCTTTTGCATAGCTATCACTTTAACCTGTCTCCACTCGGGCGGTACGTTGTTGATTCGCAGTCTGCGATACCTGAGAGATTTTTCAGAAGATTGAATTTTATCATATCGCATCAGGATGAACAGTCGTTTGATAAAGGAAGAGCCCTAGAGAATTCCAGCATTGTAAATTGCCTGTCCAGATAGCTACAGTTCAGAAACGTTTTTCGAAAAAATATGTTTTGCTGCAACAGAATCCGGACAGACCGTTTTCGCAAAGTCGAATTTCCATCCATTGGGGTATTCATCACTCTCATTAGAAGATGAGCGGTAACGCATATGACACCTTATAGGGCGATATTGAGCAGAAGGCAGGAAAATCCTACATCTTGTTGAAGTCCCAAAGCCAATTGTTCCCCAGAAATCTTCCAGAACTTTGCACAACGTCCATCGTTGCTCTAATCACTCTTGTGAGCTTCGCGGGGAAGCCGTTCTCGTCGATGATTTTCCATAACTCTATGTAGTCGATACTGTCGTACGCCGCATTAAAATCGATGAACAGGTGGTGCGTAGGGACCTGGAATTCACGGCATTTCTTGAAAATTTTCCGTACGCTAAAGATCTGATCCTTTGTCTGGCGGGGGTTGACGAAGCTTGCTTGATAACTTCCCATGAACTCATTCGTTATAGGTGATAGACAACGGAAGATGATCTGGGATAGCAATTTGTAGGCTGCATACAGAATGGTGATCGCACGGAAGTTCTCACTCTCCATCATGTCGCTTTTTTTGTAGATGGGGCACATGACCCCTTCCTTTCACTACTCTAGTAGCTGTTCTATCTTTCATTTTCTAACTATCAGCCGATGCAGACAAATAGCCAACTTTTTCGTGTCCATCTTGATGAGTTCAGTTCCGATACCATCCTTACCTAGCATCATCCTTGCTGTTGGATGTAAACTTCCTAACTTCCCTCAGTGTTGTTACGGGTTCATTACCCTTATCTGCCGTACTAATGTAGTCATTGCTTCCGCTGTCCTCACTGTTTACGTTCTCCGCGCCAATCAGATGTTCGTCGAAGTGCTGCCTCCACCTTTCAATCACCTCACGTCCGTCCATCAAGATGCTTCCATCCTTGTTTCTACACATTTCGGCTCGCGGAACAAGACCTTTGCGGGATGCGTTGAGCTACTGGTAGAACTTTCGTGTTTCTTGAGAACGGTACAGCTGCTCCATCTTCTCACACTCCGCCTCTTCCAGGCGGTGTTTTTTTCTCCCAGGAAATGCGAGTCAGCAGTTTCCGCTTCTATTTGTACCGTTCCACGTTCTGCCGGGTCCCTTTCTGCAGCATTAACGCCCGCGGTATGTCCTTCTCCTATAAAATCTCTCTACACTCCTCGTCAAACCAATCATTCCATCGACTCCTTTCTACCTACCCGACGATGTTCTCAGCCATTTCGAGTCAGTGGAACTTTGATAAAATCGCATGCGATGATCAAACATCAAAAAGTCATTTTCAATTCAATCTAACACTAACTGGTTATTTTGAACATTGTCAATCGTAGAGTCTTGCTGCCCTCTATTATCATAATGACGACTTGTCGTAATTGTAACCTATTGATCGGAGCGTAAAAAATAACACATCATGTTCTACATCAAAAGAAACAAATACTGTTTCTTCATATGATACTCAAAATCATCCCCACCCTGATGAAATTGAACGTTGATATTGGCAACAGCATCGAGGAATGAACAAAACCAAATAATGACTTCAATACTCAGCGGTTGCTCTGATCAAGAGAATACTATCATTTCAAAATTCGAATTCACAAAGACAGTTGGTCTATCCGTTAAGGTTGTCTTCATTTCCAGCTCATTTGAAAGGAGATGAATTGATTTTTACCGGCACTGGTGACGACATTCGGTTGTTTCAGTTGCTCTAGGCCGTACCGAGGTGTTTTTTTTTTTTTTTTTTTTATACGGGATGGAAAATCTGCAGCCAGACACCTGAAGAACTCAGGGTGTGGGGATGAGGGTGCCAACTCCTCGACCCACTAAAAACCCACCCGTGCCTTAAGCCTTTCTCCCTCCCCGGAACCACCTTTCGGTATTACTTCGGGGAGGGGGCTTTTGTGCTAATTAAGCACCCACTATGTCTAACTACTTAGGTCTTTAGTAGTTAGCTTCGCCGACCTGACGCTGATTCGATCGAGATGCTCCTGGATCCAAGCAGGGTTCGGGACGTCTGTAAGGCCGTACCGAGGTGTCTGTCGGTCGATTTGCTATTCCGTCTGCTCTAGTGATCTCCATCTGTAGCGATAAGGGAGGCTGTGCTATGAATGGCCATGGATGCGGTGAAATCAATGAGTCGTAGGCCGTTGTCATTTGTCAGCTGATGAGCGCTGAACTTTCCAATTCTGATTTCCTCCTCCTGGCCGACCTGAGCATTCAGGTCTCCTATGATGATCTTGGCGCCGTGGCTTGGGCAGCGGTCGTGCTCGTAAAATCATCCGTGCTTCCGGAGTGTGGGCTGTGCACGTTGATTATGATAAAGTTGAAGAACCGACCGCTGCTGCTCAACCAACAGATTCTTTGGTTGATCGGCTATCCGATCCTATCACGCGCCTCTGCATATCAGCCATCACGATGAAAGCTATTCCCAGCTCACTTGTGTTGAGGCAGGTAATTACCTCTAAATGTTCGCACCATGGATCCCTTCAACAACTCCTGCAGATTTTTTAAGGCTTTGCTCGCAGGGCCTGTCACTAATCTCATAGTTTTCGGAGGACCAGGGCTTACCTTTCCGAAAGCTACTGGTTCTGCATTGGCATTTCTACTCAATCAAGAACTGTGGGAATGCATTGAGAACAATTGTCACAAGTTGCGAGCAGGCAATTGTCTAAGAAATAAACATGAAATGCCTACAAAGAAAGAAGAAGAAACGACGTTATAAAACTATTCATGTTATCACTGGTTAAACGTCTCCAACTGTTATTCTGGTTCCTATGATTGGAACAAAACGCAATTTCCTTTTATTCCCACCACATTTTGTTCGACCTGCTGTTGTCATCCATACATAAATAACCTGTGGCAAAAAGCATTTCCGTTCGACAACATAAAATTTCACTACGAAAATAAAACATGAGCTGCTTGGCGTTTTAAGAGCGCAGCATGAATAGGTTCGTGGGATTTATTGGCACTACGCTTGTTGTAAACGGTATCCAGTGAATAAGCCGAAAGAAGAAAAAAAACGGATCCATGTGATATGAACGAAACGGGCGGCTTGGGGCCTTTTGTTGCTTAACATACGGTGGGAAAATACGATTGGAACTTTATCTCCTATTGGGTCCAATCACCGCCGGTTGGCAGGTTAAAAAATACCGAGTACCTAGTCGTTTATGTTTTGGAAGAGAAAAAAAAGTTCCTGTTGAAATACGACCCTGGATGGATAGAATGAACCCCACACAATCGGTGACTTCAACATGGTTGGTAATCCTAAATAAATAAATAGTAGGATACGAGAGAAAAGCGGTCAGATAATGGATCACACACTCTAACTAATAGCTGGAGGGAAAATCCATTTCCAATAGCATAAATGGAAAAACATTGCAGGAGAAAAGGAAGAAACAGCCTGGCTATGAATGTTTACAACTATCACACTACTGATGCTGATGGCTTCATGGAAACGGGGATGATTGATATGCATTGACCGTGCTAGTTAATGGCAAATTGAATGATTGTATTTGGAAACTGGCAAATGGTGAACGTTAATCAATTACACATTCAATTGACCTCATCTTGTTTAGTTTAACGTAGACTTTTTTTTTTATGCAAACACATCACGAGATCTACCACCATTATTTCTTACGGCTATTTGATGAAGGTATGCTTGAAGGGTAAACTTCTTCGTATGGGAAGACATTGGACGTGGGAACCTCTGGTGATAATAGATGAACTACAAATCAACAAATATTATTCTCGTGTTTCTATATTCATCCGACGCCGAATCAAGATATTGGAGCTTGCTTTCTTTTCGTAATTATGAGATGAGTAATATAGGAATATCTTCCCTTAATAAAGCTCGGTGCGCGATCGCGTTTTTTAGACCCGCTCTTCCTTGTAGATCTTCGAGTCCATAGACTCATTTTAAACGAAAACCTGAGATTTTTGGCCGTAGCTGCAAACCGCTTGCCATATCAGAAATCTTCTAGCGAACTTATCAGTAAAAGAGAATGTATATGTGTTGGAGACAATCTCCTAGAGCTGTGATCATATAAAGGGTGGAACGGTCAAAAATTGGTCAAACATTATTAAGTGCATACTAATGAGTTTATTTTACATACGATCAATCTTTGTTTTTATTAGGCTTCCGATTTGCCATAAAGGCGAACTGTCAGGCTTTACGTTTCACACCTTTCATCAAGTTTTGTACCACTGTTATATCCACCTTATTTCGTGTTGAACGCCAATTTGCCATGTACTGTTTTTTTTAGTTCTCTTGAGGTTTCTCTTTACGATTGCCCAATATTCTTCAATTAGGCGCAGTTCCGGCGAGTTCGAAGGTTTTTTTTCCTTGTGTACAATTTGCACACTATTGGCGGTATTCCATTGCTGAGCCATTTTTCCGTAATGGCAAGAAGCAAGGTCTGGCCAAAACAGCACGGAACAACTATGTTCCTTCAACCAAGTTTTGACCGTTCCATCCTTTACAATGTTTGCCCGGGAAGCTGCCAAAATACATCTTTACGTACGTTTCGTCGTCCATCAGACGCAGTCCTGGGTACCTCGCGAGAATATCTCTATATAATTTTCGATCGCATGTTTTGATTATTCAATGCTATTTCAGTATCTGGTTTGGCTTGTTGCTGGAACGTTATGAACGATATTGTATTTTATGGCAACGCCGCCATAGTTTCGGTTTGCTCTAATTGTTCCACTGCCACTCTTTCATGCTTTTCACTCACGAAAAGGTATGAGGACAATGAACTCAGGAGGTTTAGTCAAATTCAACGATGTCGCAATTTTTGTTCCTGACGACGTTGAATTTTAATATTAAGTAGGTATCAAAAAAATCCTTCTTTCGCCTGTCTTAACTTTTAACTGATAGCGATTTTTTCTACACCGTATTTCAACACAATGTATGCTCCATGTGCTTGAACAAGTGATTAAAACAATTAAAACAATAAAATTTTCGAACAAATGTTGTTCCAAGCTATTCTAGACCTTGCTGCCACAAAATCTTTGAGTTCAGATCTTGAAGTTCCACATGATCAACAAGGCAGTTTACGATATCTCCACTGTAGGTATGGGCGAGAAAAAATGCATGAGATATCATTGCATCTTTTTAGACATATAAAGACCGACCATGTAAACAGGGTTGCGGCTTATCATTTTTGACTCAGGCATATTCATTTGCCAATATCTCCTTTCAGAGGGCCGATTTGATAATATAATGTATGATGAACTTGTAGTGCATGAGTAGACCTACAACTTTGTCTAACAGTACACTGCTCTAACTCCTATATCTTCGACATGAGAGCGTATATTCACAGTGATCTTCACGATGATAATCGCGTGATCTTCACCGCGAATATCATCGCGAAGATCACTGCGAATATACGCTCTTATTCCTCAGATATGAGAGATAGAGCTATGTATTGTTAGACCAAGTTGTAGGTCTACTCAAGCACCATAAGTTCATCATACATTATATTTTGAAATTGAGCTTCTGAGAAGAGCTATCGGCAAATGAATATGGATAAGTCAAAAATGATAAGCCGCAACCTTGCATGTAAACAGCTCTATAGTATAGAAAGTGGATTGTGATCGTTGTAGTTCCAATTTGTGCATAACGGATTAGTTGCTGGCGGTATATAATAAATATTTCATAAAATAATTCAGTATTGAACACAACCAATAACTAAATAATTGCTATAAATTTTGCTTTATTGCAATCGCTGCTCGCTGATTGCTTTCCCTATCACAGTCATCATTATCTTTTTTTTTTTTTTTTACGAATTCATTTATTTGTACAGGCTCAATCGAATCAACTTTACAGAGCCGAGTTTTCATGTTTAAATACATCAGTTATCTTAGAACTAAGGTTAAGGGAATAGAACCGATTACTCGCGGTCGTCTCGAGGTTAATAGGAATAACAATTTTAAGGATGGGAAAATTGGGGTGGGAATTTTGAACAAAGCATAAGGAACAATGGTTTTCTTATATCTAGAACTTCTAATTAAAATTTTTTTATTGAACGTTTTTAATAATAAAAAACTCACTCACACACACACACAATCACACTCACACACACACAACCACACTCACACACTGGCGCACACATTCCTCAAAAATTTAACCTAAAAAAGTAAGTTAATCAATCTACAATCTAAGGCTACTGTTAGTCAAAAACACATAAATGAGTTTCATAAACTCCAGATCGCGCGCAGCCAAAATGTCTCGAATCGGTACATTGGGTTGTCTACCTCGAGCCCGAAGGGAATCATACAGCTCAGATCTGACTCCACGATGCTCAGCACAAAACCAAATAACGTGATCTGCGTCCTGGTAACCTTGTCCACATTCACAGAGATTGCTGTCTCCCAGCCCAACACGGAACAAATGAGCGTTTAAAGAATAATGATTGGACATGAGGCGAGACATCACACGAATGAAGTCTCGACCCACATCCAATCTCCTGAACCAACATTTTTTAGACACCTTTGGAGTGATAGAATGTAGCCATCGCCCCAAATCTCCTCTACTCCATTTATCCTGCCAGCTATCGAGTGATATCTGACGAAAAATATAGAAAAATTCGTTGTAGGCGATTTGTCGATCATAAATATCGCCTTTCATGGCACCCACCCTTGCAAGCGAGTCCGCTTTCTCATTGTCAGGAATCGAACAATGAGAAGGGACCCACACAAAGGTGATAATAAAAGAACGTGAAGATAAAGCACTTAGAAGACCTCGTATTTTCATAAGAAAATAGGAGGTGTGCTTTACCGGCCTCAAGGAGCGAATAGCCTCTATAGAACTAAGACTATCCGTGAAAATGAAGTATTGATCCGGTGTAAAAGGGGCAACAGTTTCTAAAGAAAAATAAATTGCTGCCAATTCCGCGACAAAAACAGAACAAGGTGCTTGAAGTTTACGAGCGACGCTATAATTTTCATTGTACACACCAAAGCCAGCGGAGTCCTCTATCAAAGACCCGTCAGTGAAAAACGTTTTAGTGGAATCAACTAGGCCAAACTTTGCAGCAAATATCACCGGAGCAATCATAGGACGATGATGCTCTGGGATTCCACGAAGCTCCTGTTTCATGGATAAATCAAAATGAACCGAATTTCCGTAGTCGGAGAAGCAAACACAATTGGGAATATTCAGCGAAGGGCTGACATCCTGTGTTATGTACAAATGGTACAAGCTCATGAAGCGGGTTTGAGGATTCAACTCAAGGAGCTTCTCAAAATTTTCGATCACCTGGGGGTTCATAACTTCACACCTGGTGAGGAGCCGGAGAGATAACTCTGTAAATCGATCTGAGAGTGGCAACATGCCAGCCAGCACTTCAAGACTCATGGTGTGAGTCGAGTGCATGCAACCTAACGCGATACGAAGACACCGATACTGAATACGTTCCAGTTTAATGAAGTGCGACCGAGCCGCTGACTGAAAACAAAAACTACCGTATTCCATAACCGACAAAATCGTTGTCCGGTACAACGTTAGAAGATCTTGCGGATGCGCTCCCCACCAGGTCCCGGTAATTGTGCAGAAAAAATTGACCCTTTGCTGGCATTTTCGCTTCAGGTACTCAATGTGAGATCTCCAGGTGCACTTTGAATCGAACCAGACCCCAAGATATTTAAATGACATGGAATGAGTTATCGGTGTACCCAAAATTTGAAGTTTCGGTTGTGCAGGGTTATGCTTCTTAGAAAAAACTACCAACTCAGTTTTCTCCGTAGAGAATTCGATACCTAGCTCTAGAGCCCAAGTAGACAAATTGTCTAAGGTATCCTGCAAGGGTCCTTGTAGATCGACCCCATTGGGTCCCGTGACAGACACTACGCCGTCATCTGCAAGTTGTCTCAACGTACAGTTGTCACCTAGACAACCGTCAATGTCTTTGACATAAAAATTATACAAAGAGGGCTTAAACATGATCCCTGGGGAGACCCATGTAGCTAAATCGAAAAGCTGTAGAGTTTCCATGAGAAAAGCTCATATGTTTCTCTGACAGCAAATTGTACAAGAAATTGTTCATTAATGGTGAAAAACCACAAGCATGGAGTTTATCTGAGAGAACTTCAACAGATACTGAATCAAAAGACCCCTTGATATCCAAGAATACAGAAGCCATTTGCTCTTTTTTAGCAAAAGCTAACTGAATATCTGTGGAAAGCAACGTGAGGCAGTCGTTCGGTCCCTTACCCCTACGGAAACCATATTGCGTATCAGAAAGCAGGTTGTTCGTCTCAACCCATTTGTCCAGACGGAAAAGGATCATTTTCTCCAACAACTTTCGAATACAAGATAACATCGCGATGGGTCGATAGGAGTTGTGGTCGGACGCGGGTTTACCAGGTTTTTGAATGGCAATAACTCTCACCCGTCTCCAATCATCCGGTACAATGTTGAGTTCCAGACACTGATTAAACAAGTTCAACATGCGCCTCTTCGCGACGTCTGGGAGGTTCTTGAGCAAGTTGAACTTGATCCTGTCAGCTCCTGGAGCCGTATTGCCACACGAAAGGAGTGCGAGAGAGAGTTCTACCATTGAAAAGGGTTGGCTAATCTCATCTATCGAATTCGTTGTTTCGCGAGGAAACATTTGTGCTGGCACAGAATCTGGACAAACTTTTCGCGCGAACTTGAGGATCCATTGGTCCGAATACTCCTCGTTCTCGTTGTTCGTAATTCTGTTACGCAATCTTCGCGCCGTATTCCAAAGGGTACTCATCGACGTTTCGCGCGATAACCCGTCCACGAATTGTCGCCAGTAACCGCGTTTCTTGGCCTTGATGAGGCTCTTAAATTCTCGTTCGAGAGCCGTGTACCTTTCAAAGTGCTCAGGTGTTCCACGTCTACGAAAAACTTTGAACGCGTCAGACTTTTTACGGTAAACCTCGGTGCATTGCTGATCCCACCATGGGGAAGGAGGTTTCCTGCGAAATGACGTCTCTGGAACTGGTCGAGTTTGAGCTTGAAGCGCGCTTTCCAAAATCAGGTTGGAGAGGAAGTTATATTCCTCCAGCGGTGGAAGCCCTTCTACCGTTGTTAAGGCTTCATCTACTGCTGTCTTGAACCTTGTCCAATCGATATTACGAGTTAGATCATACGTGACGTTGATGAATTCCGGTGGAGTGAACAAATATCTGCAAGTTGTTTTCGGTTAATTGGTGCTCTAGGAGGAATGTACACAGAAGCAATGCAAAGGCTTTTATTTTTAATAACAGCCTGACATGCGACAACCTCAATACCTGGAATTGGAGGAAAATTCACTCTATAGAAGGAGTAGCACTTTTTGATCCCCAAAAGTACTCCTCCTCCACGTGAATCCTCACGATCAAGCCGAATAATGTTGAAATCGTGAATCGGAAGATCGATTTCGGCTGAAAGCCATGTTTCACAAAGAGCAAAGGAATCACAACCGATATTGTAAGTTAAAAATTTGAATGATTCCAATTTAGGAATAAGACTTCGACAATTCCACTGCAGAACAGTGATCAAATCCCCGACCTTAATTTTTTCAAAAAAGTTTTCACTGTGGGAAGCATTGCCATAACAATGCTTTTAAGAGGGTCAGACATTTCGAGGAACTTGAAAATACCTTCCACAATATCATCGAACGAGAACAGCCCAGATGAAGGGGGGGCTTCTGTTCTTAAAATCGGGGCATCAGGGGATTTAGATGTCCCCGGGAGAGATGGGAAATCCTGTGTGTAGTTGGCACTACGAAAACCAGGAGGATTCGGATTATCCTTCTTTTCTCTGCTCTTTGAATTGGGCATGTTGATTTGAGGCTTCTGTTCAGCTGCTTTTACAGCTCGAATTCGTCTTCGCTTCCGTGGAGCACCTCCCGGAAAACTAAAAGATGTCCCCTCCTCAACCAAATCCGAATCAGACTCGTCATCTGAAAGCGGAGCGAAAGGATTTGTATTGGTATCGGGTGGCGAAGCTTTCTTAAGCATTTCTGCAAAAGATTGCCTTGAACGTTGTTTCAGAGAACGTTCCAATTTTTCGCCGCGTTGTTTATACGCCGGGCACGACGAGAGAGCATGAGGAGGGGTTCCCTTGCAGAAAACACATTTTAGTGTGTTATCTGCACAGGGGCCAGCCTCATGTTTCTCCCCGCAAGTTGAGCAGCGTGTCTTATTGCCGCAATGGGAGGCCGTATGCCCCATCTGCTGACAGTTTTGGCAAATCATTACCCGGGGTACAAACAACCGCACAGGTAGCCGAAGTTTATCCAGTTCTAAGAACTGAGGAAGGGCAGAGCCAGAAAAGGTTACCCGAAACGAGTCTGTGGGGGTAACTTTTTTCTTACCCTCGCTGTGCGATATTTTAACTAATTTTTTTACTTCCAGTATCTGAACTGGGGGGAGAAGAGGGTTCTTGAATCGGCCAACCGCCCGCTTCTCCAAAATTTCAGGGCACAGACTCGCCTCTGTGACCACTCCTACAATCTCCACATCACGAGCTGGAATATAAACTCGATATTCCAGTGTAAAATGCTGGGAGGAAGCAATCTCATTAGCCTGCTTCAGGTTAGAGACGACAACACGGAGTTTATTAAATTTAACTTTCGTGATCTCTGTCACGGCTGAGAATCGCTTCGTCAGATCAGTAGTGATTTGGTAAACGTTCAAAGGTTTCATTTTGGGCTGAAAGTAGACAACCCATGGACCGACCGAGTCAATTGGATACGATCGCGGTCGGAAATTTGTTTGTGCCACCCCATCATCGGGTGGCAAAGGCACTTTTTCAGCCAAACCGTCCATGTCGAAGAAACCTCTTCCACATGCACGATTTGCCTTACTAGCCAACAATTCAAATCACACACAAATACAAAAAAAGAACACACAAATTAAAGCTAAACTCTAGTGGAATGAGGGACAAGGGAAAAAAACTTAACTAATATTACTGATCTGCTGCTGCTGCTGCTGCTGCTGCTGACGCACCGTATGCGTGAACGTCGCACTTCTATGCGGGGAGCGGGAAGCGGTGCGCTGAAGCGATCGCCTTCGGGTGCACTCGCTCAACGCTGTCGGATGACCGTTGGCGATGTAGTGGTGTATCGCTGGTTAGCGTCACCACGCAGAGATGATGCGAAAATAAGCGGGAAGATAATTCGCCAGCTAGCACTAATTGATTTTCGAATTGCACTGGAAAACCACACTGCTTACTTAGAAAAAAAAAGTAACTTTCACTCTATCCACTGGAGTGAATCGATTTGTAGGAAAAACTAATAGTTTCGAAGGATCGCACTCGAATAAATCTTCCAAAATAACGGAGCGCTCGATCGAACGAACTTTCTTCTTTCGCTGAACGAAGTGGGGTGGCATCATTATCTTATAACTAGTTGTTTAATGCCGGTAATTTTCTCTTCAAATTCCAACCAGTGCTGAAAGTGTTTCTTACGTTCTAGTGCCTTGGATAGAGTCCCTACTATTCGATAGGAATTAAATAATTTTGAGAAAGTCTAAGTGAAATGTTGCAGCATATGGCTGCAAAGTATATGATACAATAACCATCTTCTACGCGTTAAATATAGTAGACCTCTCAACCATTGAAGAAAATACAACCGGGCCGTATCATCATTAAAACCAAACGGCCCTTTTCAGGGCCAACGAATGCTATCTAAAGAGTTAACAATAGAATTTTCTTACATATTTACTTCCTAATGCCGGTCTAGCGTTCTATTAGCACTATTTCGACCTAGACGTTTATCGGCAATGATATCAAAAAAGACTACAGTGTGTTTACTTTAATTTGAACCAAATAAATGAAAGAAATTCAAAACATGAAGAGAGAACATGAACATGACGCCACTTTATTTTGCCTATCAGTGTAGTTGTTGAGTGTAAGATTGGAGTCAGCGGTACAGCAATGAAGCAAATATCACTCGTACACACTTGCTTGCTTTGTGAATCAAGATGGGCAAAATACCTTTTTTTGAATCATGCGAATTTTATAAGATACTAGCTAACCCGGCACGTTGTCCTGCTTATAATTAAACTACTTATAGGAAAATTGGAGAAGGGATTGGCTCGAATCATCTTATGATTGTAAGATGGCATTCGGTCTAGAGCAGTCTTGAACATTTGAATTAATCAATTGTGCTTCTGAAGCATCGCTTGCAATTGTTGTACAATGTCCCGCTACGTGGTGGAATAACGTTGCTGAGCGTATCTCCTAAAGCTATCATCTGCGTCCTACGGAGGTAACAATAGACGGTTTCACAATCTCACAATTTTTAAATTTTTAAACTCTGAAAGGTTAAATGTCCAAGAAAACTTTTAAATATTATCATGCGCATTGTGCCGCCCGAAGTCATTTGAAAACAACCTTTCTAACTCTGTATATTCTGGAGGAAATGTTTTAAACCACTTTCTGATCCAGACACCAATAAGCACAAAAGCTCTGTTGTTTCATTTGCGAACTTCAATGTATTATAATGAGAACAAACTACACTCATTGATCCAATGGCGACTGATATAATCAACCAAAGGGTCGTATTGAAATACAGCACGTTAAAGATTTCCTGGAATATATGCTTGCCTTCGTAGTCAATTAATAAGGTTATTTTAGGCATCATTGTCACCAGAAGTTTCTGATACTTCCCGATTACGCTTCATTCTCTATCGCTTGTATTTTGAGCTGCTCGTTCTTCTATAGTCAATATCATTCGAGCCCGTGGCATCCGGTGTCGATCCAATTCAGTTTGAGTTGTACGCTGATCGTCGCTGCCACGACCGATATTACCATAGAATAACTCTAAGACCAGAAGGTCCCATACAAAAACGATTTTTTTCTTGGCTCTTGGCTTGAACTCACACGAACACACTCTCAAATATTTTGTCAAAATAACACAGCAAATCAAAACAAAGGCGCAAATATGTACAGCAAGATGCTGACTTCAAGGTGTATTTCGGACTAAAGGGTTCTACAACAGTGAACCAATTTCAAATCACTAGTTACATATTGATTGTTGATATTACTTCGTCTAGTCGGAGGCATTGCACAACAATACTAATTGAAATTTACTAAAATCGCAACATAACTAGTTTCTTTTTTATTTCTAGTAATATCGTCGTTTTCACCTTCTTGATGCATCACATGGCGAACAATACTAATACTCCCAACAAAAACGTTATTACACTCTTGTCAGTTTAACACAGAAGACATAAACTAATACTTTCACTTTCCATTGTCCTTCATTTGAATACATCTCGCTGCGAGGTATCACCAATACCAACGTTCCAGTTTATACGTGCATCTACACGTTATAAATCGTTTACACTGAGGTTGCTATTTACAGTGCGAGTGCGATGTAAAAAGAACTACTCAATGAAACCGAGTAAATCCTTTAAAACCCGTTAAAACCCGTATTTTACGCAAAACATCGTAAAAGGCGATAAAAGTTATGTTTAAGATGCGTTTCTGATCAAATCTAAGTGAACGCTATCTACTCGCGGGAATTCTAAAAACCGCGTATTTTTTCCCAAAAACCACGTCAAATTCCGAAAACTCAGTAAAAAATGCGAAATAAGCGAATTCAGTGTATAATCATTTTTCGCATAACTTTTCAAAAGTAGCAATGAGTGATTCTCTCCTCTCTCATCCTTCTTTTTTGTTAATTACGACGCTTTTTCAAAAGTTTCCAACGGTTTCTCCTTACAAATCGAAATATGGTCTTACTTTCCAGCATATTATGATATTCCCATGACAATTTGCTTTTTATGATATTTTTTAATCATTTTCCTGTAGTTTTTTTCTATTTTTTTATATATACCTGATGGAAACCAAGACGAACCAAATAATAAAAAAGAAATCAAGTAGATCCATCGTATCGTTCGTGAGTAAGGCTGTCACGAATGGACAGCTTTTCATTTTTGATGATTGCAAAAACTTCTTTTTATCAATATACCATAATCACACAGCTAAGGGTCCTTCCTTAGCTCAGTCGGTAAAGGCGCAGCTACAAAGCAACACCGTGCTGGAGGTGACTGGGTTCGATTCCCGGTATGATCTAGGATTTTTTCGTTAAGGAAAATTTCCCGACTCCCTGGGCATAGGATATGATTGTACTTGCCACAAAATCCTACTAATGCAAAAATGGTACATGGCATCGAAAGCTCTAAATTAATAACTGTGGAAGTGCATTTTGAACATTATGTTAAGAGCAAGTTATAAGCTTATTTCGAAAGCAATAAGCTTGAAGACGCTAAGAAAGAAGATAATCATAACAAAATGGCAAAAGATAATAAGTGGTCGAATTTGTAAACTATGACATGTCATGTGTTCCCTATAACAATAACAAAATTCAATGGCTGTTTCCTCATGGATGATGAAACCTTTGTATATAAAGGCCAATTTCAAACAGCTACCGGGACACAAATTTTACTTAGCTACGGCTCGGGGACATGTTCCTGTCAAATTCAAGTTTGTGTTTGCAGATAAATTTGCACGTAAATACATGATTTGGCAAGGCATCTGTAGCTGCGGTAGGAAGACCAAGATTTCCATCACTGATAAGACATTTAATTCAGAGCTGTACAGAACGGAATGTCTCCAAAAGCGAATATTGCCATTCATCAGATCCAACAAAGAATCTGTCATATTTGGGCCAGATCTTGCAAGCTGTCATTACAGTAAAACAGTGCAACAGTGGTATGAAACCAACGGGATTCAGTTTATACCGAAAGAACTCAACCCGCCAAACTGTCCCCACCTCAAACCGATAGAGAGATTTTGGACTATTATGAAGAGGAAGCTGAAGGTGAGTGGCAGTGTCGTCAAAAGCATCAACGAATTGAGAACCAAGTGGAATAAGATGGCCAAAACGATGGTTGAGAATAATGTACGCCGGTTGATAAATAGTATTCCGGGAATAGTCCGCAAATTTTTTTCGGAAATCGAGATGATTAATTTTTGTTTATATTTTCCCTATAAAGTTCACATAAAGTCGAACATTTTAGTGAAAACAGAATACTATTTTGTTAATGTATATCCAAAATATGTGCAATAGTCTATTTTCCAAATCTAACTGGGTCACACCTTAAGTCCTACTGACAACGTACCGTGTTCCATGTTGACTTTTGCTAAATTTAAACGACTTCCAAAATGGACAGGAGCAAGGTTTGGAGCGCTTGCCTTATTGGTCCTTTTGATGTACAGACTGTTTACCAAAATTCGACGAATAGTCTCGCGACAAACGTTCAAGTCGAGTTCAGCTCTAGCGATTACACGATTATTTTCCCGTTCGCAAAAGCTTCGATTAGAAAAAGACTGGAAAAACTCGCTTGCGATGAGCGGTAGTGTATCGGAAAGAATGCTAACCACAAATGCGCAACCACGAAAGAAAAAAGAAATTTTAAAATGTGCTTACAAAGTACTCATATAAAATACCACGAACTTACCGTAGTTATGCACCTATGGACAATGTCTCGACCGTTGGATCGATGATTAGAAATCCAGTAACCGGTACAAGAAAACTGAAAATTTCGATCATATGCAAAACAAAGACCAGAAAATGGCTCTGTCAGCATCTTGGTTTTTTTTTGTAGGAATCGCAAAAACCATTACTGGCCCCCGATTTGGTGTTAGCAATAACCTAACAAAAAATTTCCATAAGGTTAAATACTGGTTTAAAGAAACGGTTGTATAGACTACTCAACTAGATTGCGACTGAATAAGTCAAAAAAAGAACAACCTTTCGAAAATAACATAAAAATGAAAAAAAAAAAAAAGTATCTCGCATTTAGCACAGCACACTTTGATCTCATCTTCAAAATACTGCAGACTGCATTCACTTACTGCAATAGCTGTCAATATAGACAGTTTCCAACGGCAATTGAATTCAGCCGCTTTCAAAACCTACGGCATCTTATACCCTTTTTGTTTTTGAACCTAGATTGGAATCAGTTCCAACCTGTGATACCCGAATTTATTGTCAATCCGATATAGGTTGCTCGCAAAAATATTCACGCTGTCGTTCGTCAGACACGGGCTGATCCAATCTTGATACCCGATACATGCTGGAACTGAATCAATAACAAAAACAGTATTAGTAACGGTTCGCAAAATTGCGATCTGAGTTATAATGAATCGGACATAACAAAACATCGACGTCAGCAGTCGGAATTCCGTATTGGGATATCTTGTGTTTACCACATTACCATGCTCCAGAAGAGCAAACAAAAAGTTTAACACGAGTTCAATCACGTTTTGGATAAATTCTACCGAACATATCAAACACGCACATGTTGAACGACTTCTATTGAAGAATCCAAGTGAAGCTAAAGTGAGGTTAACCATCGTAGTATCTAAAACTGAAATTGATAATAACTTTCTGGCTATTGTTCATACTGTATGGAATCACAACTACTTTGTTTAGACAGTTCGAAAAACCATGTTTATCGAGCGCCATCTACTACGTTTAACCTCATTTTTGCATTACCTGTATTCCTCCATTGCATTTGACTTATTTCGACTGACTCCCATTTCCCACGACTACCGATTGTCACTAATCCAAAATTACCCTCCCCTTTCATTCCAGTTATGACCGACAATGCATTCAAAGCGAAAGACATCGGTCTGCGGGCACAGAAGAAGATCCTGTCCCGCATGGCCAGCAAGAATGTGGCCAAGGTTTTCATTGATGGAACGACCGCATCGCTGCTGGACAACGTCTACCGGTTAGCAAAGACACACGTAAGACGAACTCGCTAGACGAAAATCTATCGTCGAACTTTGTACTTTATCGCACTTTCCCTTCCATTGCAGACCGGTAGCAAGAAGGACGCAGAACGTCTAGTCAAGAACGTCATCAAAATTGTGATCAAAATTGCCGTCCTCCACCGCAACGGTCAGTTCAACGCCGACGAGTTAAAACTAGCCGATCGATTTAGATCCAAGTTCCAAACCCTGCAGATGGCCATTATATCATTTTACGAAGTAGACTACAGCTTCGATTTGAACTACCTGCTCAAATCGCTACAGGAAGTACACGGGTTGCTCAAATCTTGCGTCGAGCGGCACCTGACGGACAAGTCGATCGGCCGAATCGAGGAAGTGTTTGCCTTTTTCAGTGATCCGTCCCTCCTGGAGACTGCATTCCGACAGGAGTCGCCCTATCGAGACCTCATGGATAAGATCATTGCCGATCTGAACAAAGCGATGGAGAATGGAGATATTTAATGGCGCTGCCATTGCCTGCTAGACACCATAAGTGAACCTATATATCAGAGCTTGTTTGGACGATAGTTTGTACTTTTTGTGTAGAATGGCACGTCATACGTGCGAGAGTTAGGTTGTTAATTCCTGCGTGTAGTGATAATTAAGTAGCAAACAATGGTATTATTTGCTAGGAATAGGAGCCTATTTTCCAAGCCAAACATACGCTTACTTCAATGGCTCTAATAATGCTAATTTATTTGTTGTTCTGAATTAGGTATGTTGTTGTTCCGTCGCTTGCCAGTCACTAAAATGACGGATCAACAAACTGGGAGATAAGTTGTTATCACCCCCTCGTTGCTAATATTATTTTCTGAGGATATTACTGTTAATTTCAAAATCTAGGATTAAAATAGTACCGTTGCACAACAATGATGCTGATACGAAGCTAGATTACATTCAAAGAAAATGTCATAGTCATTACCGGTAGGAATGGGTTATTACACTTCTGGGTAAGGAGTACACACAAAAAAGAAGGCAATTCTGGCATGAGTGTGCAAGAAAACAACTCTCAACTAAAGATATTGAAGAAAAACAACACTGCGCTCTTTTACGCACACCGTAACCCGGAAAAGGGAGGAAACAATATTATACAGCAACTTGGCTATTGTCTAAGTTCAAAAGATAAATTAAAACAGATATTCTAAGTCATATATCTTATCGACATATACTTTTAGAGTAGACTAAAACCGAACAAGTAACAGTAAACAACTCATATCAACGGCCCGTCGTGGTCTAAGTGGGATAAACAAGATTCCTCGACTTTTCGAATGTACTTAACAAGAAGCACGAACAGAATAACCACTCACAAATTACTAGGAGAATATTACACCGTAGAAGATAATATGTAAGCAAACTCAACAGCTGGATTTCACGTTACTCGTTTGAGCATTGAGGTTAGGGAAGAAACTTTGAAATTCAATTGGTTTGAACAACAGATGAGAACAAGGAAGGCAATATATCATTTTTTTTCCGACGGTACCTAACAAAAATACATAAGGACCAGTTTTTTCTTCTTCTTCATTTGATTTTAAGCAAGAAGCTGAATTGAGCTGGTACACAATAAGAAATAGACAACGGACCAAATCACACCGAGAATCAAGAATGTGATGTTGACAAGAAAGAATTAACACTAAAGTTCATCGTGAACAACTTCGCCAAAAAATTATCTTGTTAATTTTACATCCTGGACCGACGTACAATTGAAATTGACTTGAGGAAAAATTCAGAGTAAACATTATAGACAAAACATAAAACGGTTGCCTTCAGAGAAAGGAAAAGGAACTTTTGTTTGTCGTTGGGAATGGATAATCGTTGTCTAACTTGTGGTTCGATGTGCCTGCTGGAGTGCATAGAAGCACACAAGCTTCAACAATTGTAAACAAACAGATGATATTTTGATCGAAGATGAGAATAAAGCGGAGGTGTATTGATGAAAACATTTGTGTAAATTATTTGTATCACAATTTTTGCAGTCGAAAAAGCGTTAATGTTTGCTTGTTTCAACGTAGGACTCCGTTTCTCTTTTCTATACCGGGTGTCATTTCAAAATATTGAAAAATGAGAGCGTTACGCAAAAGTGAAAGGTTTTTGAACGCTAATAACTCTCGTTCAAGTGAACACAATAAATTAATTCATACACCATTTGATCAGAAAAACATTGAAATAACAATTAAGTGCTATTAGTGTAAGTAGTTCAATATTTTACTTAAAAATTACCTACTTTTGCTCCCATACAAATCTCCGGATGAACAGGTTGAAAATATGTTTTTCCCTATCCGGGTCCTCATTTATGGGTAGGTTCAAATAGTCTTCTTCTTTTTATTTAATTTCATGATGAATACACAAAAAAGCCACACCCCTCAGCTGCAAAATTATTTTACTTTGTTGCAGGTGTCTGATTTTATAACTGAAGCCCGACCCTCTTTAGAATTTTGCTTCGTACTGTAGTTTCGCTTCTCAGCATGTAGCTCGAAACTTTCACCTACCCCCGGGCGTCTAGGGGCCAAAGGGGGTTGGGCCCGGTGGATACATTCGTTAGTTTTGTTAACTTACATCCTAATTTGTTGGCTTCGAAGATCCAAACGTTTGCATTAAAACAAAAATGGACAAAAGTTGCCGATTTTTCATGGAAGTACCTTCACCCATACTGACGAAACTACCCATGCAGCATCAATCATAGTAACTCATGAGTCTGCAGACAAAATTTGACAGCTCTATCAGTCGAACTCTAACTGTGATGGCAAAAACAGTGAAGAAACTGCGTTCAACAGTGTGCGCGTTCAAAAAACGGCACCCCGCCGCGTCAATAAAGGACATCGTGCGGCACTTTGTCGACACCGGATACGCCCGTTCCGGCGTCTACAACATCTTGGCACTATTAGACAACAATCAAGGCATCGAAAGAAAGCCCAGTTCCGAACGGCCGACCACCCTGAGCGACAAGAAGCTCCAAAGGATGCTGAAGAGGAAGACCGAGGGAAAAGTGGCTACATCGCTGCGTGCGCTTGGTCGGGAGGTCGGTTCAACCGGCCAAACAGTGAAAAAGTACCTGTCGAACATGAACATACATGTCAGGAAGTGGAAGTCGCGTCCTCTGGTTTCGGAGCTGCAGGCAATGACGCAGCGGCAGTGGTTGAATAAGATGGTCAACTCGATTTTCCCGGCGAATAGCAACGTGGTGGCGGTGATGGACGAGACCTATCTCACCCTGGATGGCAACGACTGGCAGAGCTCCAAGGTGAAGTTCCCCAAGAAGGTGCTGCTGTGGTTGACAATCAGCGAGAAGGGGATGTCAATGCCGCTCATTTTTCCCTCCGGAATGGCCGTGAACGGGGTACTTTATGGAATGAAATGCCTGCCGGAAGTCGAAGACGTGGTGTTCTGGCCGGATCTGACGTCGGCCCACTACTCGGAGTGATCGTTGGAGGAGAACGAGCGACTAAATATCGATATGGTACCCAAGTCGGTGAACCCGCCCGACATCCTTTAGCTGCGTCCCTTCGAGAATTTCTTGGCCAACCTGAAGCGTAAGATCTACTACATTTTTTTTTGTCGCGAAGACTGAGGAGGAATTGATAAATAAAACGAAGAAAGAACTCAAAAACATGCCTACATTCATGTTTTCGTCCGCCATTGCGAATGTTCTGGTTAAATGCCGGAAGGCCGCTCGCAAGGACGTAGAATTTTTTTGCAAGTACACTCAGTAGCAAAAAAAAAGCCGAGCAAAATTTTGTTAGCAAAAAACTCCATGTTCAACCTCCTGTAACTTTGTCAACTATCCATATTTTTAGCTGAAAACTTCACAACATTATATGCTGAACTTGCTGAAATATCGGTGCAAAAAAAAAGCCGAGGTGAATTCATCTTATTAATACACATGATTTGTTACGCGTGAAATATCGCAAATAACTAGTGCAACCCACGAATAACTTTGCATATATGGCATTCAGTATGAATTAATAAAATTCACCTCGGCTTTTTTTTTGCACCGATATTTCAGCAAGTTCAGCATCGGGTGAAAAAGGGAAATGCTCATGTTGGTACGTCAACTTTGACGCCAGCTGTAGTCCAAATCACTTGATGGAAATAGTTCAAATTTTGTCCACATTATTTTCTGTACTTTTATAAGCTATGGAGAAATTTGTAATATGCTACCTAAATTTTTCACAGAAATACGGGTTTTTGAAATTGGTATGTCCAAAAATGACTTTTTTCATATATGTTATGATAACTTCAAATCTATAGATTTTATCAACATGAAATTTTGACCACATAAGGTCTATACATTTTGTATAATGTTGTGAAGTTTTCAGCTAAAAATATGGATAGTTGACAAAGTTACAGGAGGTTGAACATGGAGTTTTTTGCTAACAAAATTTTGCTCGGCTTTTTTTTTTGCTACTGAGTGTAAGCTTAAATAATTACCTCCCATGGAAAATTTATCAAAAGCAATTATCTGTCTTAGTGTTTTTTTATCAACATCCGAAAAAAAGTCAATTTTTTTAATGAAAACGTTAGTTATGGTGATTCAGGAACCGCCGGACAATACTACAGGTTCCAACAATCACTGCTTCCTGAATGCTGTTCAGTTCCTTACGCAGCTCCAACTCTTCAAGGGGACGTTCAATGGTACGGAGAACAATTCCGGGATTATTACCGAGATTATTACCGGAATTAAAGGGTGTATTCGATAAAAATGGCACACAGAAAATCTTCTGTAACTTTTGAATCGTATGAGTAAAAAACCTAGAAATTTGAGTAGATCTTATCCATAGTGTATTATTCACATGTACCATGTTTCATAGTTATACATTCAGTAGTTCCAGTCATGTCGTCGAAACAAGAAATTGTCCGTGAGAAAATTTTGTGCACTCACAATCAAAATCCAGGGGCGTCCCACCGGTGGATTGCTAAAAGGCTTGGAATTGCAAATACAACTGTGTCTCGTGTAATAAGAACCTTCAAGGAGCGTCTGAGTGTCCAAAGGAAGGAAGGGAGTGGTCGTAAAAGTGGAATAATGGACAGTAAAATGGCCAGGAAAGTCGTACAACAATTCAAGAACCGTCCAAACATGTCAATTCAAGATGTCGCTAAAAAGTCTAAGGTGTCAGTCGGTTTTGTGCAGAAAACCATGAAGCGTGCTGGGTTACATGTTTACAAAGTGCAAAAAGCCCCAAACCGGAATGAAAAACAAAACATCACTGCGAAAACCCGCGCCCGGAAACTTTGCACGAAGCTGCTCACCAAATCCGGTTGCATCGTGATGGATGCCGAAACATACGTCAAGACCGACTTCCGTCAACTTCCTGGGCAAGAATATTTCGTTGCCAAGTCGAAGTTCGATGTTCCGGAGGATGTTCGAAGGAAGAAACTATCGAAATTTGCAAAGAAGTTTCGAATCTGGCAGGCGATTTGCGGATGTGGTGAAATAAGTGCTCCCTTCATCACTTCCGGAACAATAAACGGTGCGATTTACACGGAAGAATGCCTTAAGAAGCGTCTCTTGCCATTCATTAAGAAGCACAAAGGATCAACTCTATTTTGGCCTGATCTAGCATCCTGCCACTACGCTTGAAACGTATTGGAGTGGTACCGAGCCAACGGAGTCAATTTTGTGCCAAAGGATATGAACCCACCAAATTCACCGGAACTTCGTCCAATTGAAAAATTCTGGGCAATCATGAAAACGGAACTTCGCAAACATCCCAAAACTATAAAAACAGAGCTAGAATTGAAGGAAATTTGAGTAAAAACAACAAAAACACTGGGAAAATCTGTTGTACAAAATTTGATGGGTGGAGTGGAAAGGAAGGTGCGGGCATTCGGGATGGGAGACGGAATTGAATAAAACAAATGTTGTAAATCAAAACTCATTAGTAGTTCTTCATTCCCTGAAAATTTCAAGAAAATCCGATAATCAGTTTAATTTTGATGAGTATATATGTGTGTGCCATTTTTATCGAATACACCCTTTACAAGTGCCTTGATAAGGAACTAAATCGTACATCTTCTTGTAGTCGATGTATGGCATGCTCAGGTTTCTGCTTTTTTGGCTAGCCTGACCTACAATAACTGCATCGATGATGACCTGATCTTTGCAACCTTGCGTGTTTTTCCAGCAGCCCTTCTGTTATTAGGTCATGACATTGTTCGCATCGCAATAGTTTTCTACCTTTCGGCTGATTACTGACGAGAGTACTTTGTAGAGGCCTGAACATGGCTGAATTAGCCGTGTTGATCCTTGTGAAGAAGATAAGTTACCCCTCGTGATGAATTCTGACAGTCGCTGAGGGTCCTCTACTGCCATATTGAAGCACTCCGCCATTCGTCCGTGGATCGAGGAGAACCTCTTATAGCAGTAGTTGTGCACAAAATCTGGTCCTGGTGCAGCCCAATTCCCGGTATGCCGGGTGGCCTCACGAATATCCTGGGCGGTAAATACCGTGGCGACCTTGAAGCACCTGGATTCCATTACTCATATTCTCTTCCTCTTGCAATAACATCCCATCACTGGTATGTTGAACGGGATTCTCCCATAGATTAGCCCAACACTGTGTCACTGTGCCAATCTCTGGAAGTTCTTCATTGTAGTTTATTTTGTTCTTTTGGATGCGGTTGGTCCCTTTGGTTAGCGTTGAAAATTCGGTTTTTCTCCTTCCGCATTCGTTTTGCAAGAACACCCAATCGCAGTACATGGGTGTCGAGAACCTCAGTAATATCATCTTCAGTGAGTTCTCGGAGCTCTGCGGGTTTGACAATTTCAGCAACGCGACGTACTAGCCCTGCTGATCGGGTTCTCCGATTGTACTGCGTTACCCGACAAATTTTAGTCCGCAGTATGGTGATTCGGCTCTCCAAGTTCGAGTAATGAGAATAGGCTATTGGGGACACATACAGAGAAGACCCGATGGCCACCCTATAAAATTAGCAGAAAAGATTAGGTGTAACAACAAAAAAAGAGGAAGACCTGCCAAAACATGGAACGATTCAATTAAGGAAGACAAAAACAAGCTACCAAATATAAAAGAAGAGGAATGGAGTAGAATTGTGAGAGATAAAGATACATTAAAAAAACAGGCGGAGGATATTTATAAAATAATTGGCAGTGAAGAAGAGTCAGAGTCAGGAGTAGAAGACTAAAAGGCAAAGACTAAAAGAAGATAGCTCAGAAAACTAGCTGATTTGAAAAAGAAAAATAACAATAACGCGTATACAATTAATAATAAATAGAGTAGGGAAAAAAACATTTCTCCATGAACCATAAACATGAAGCAATGTCGTTGGGCACATAAAACAACCACATTTATAACACTGAAACTCAAACAGCACCAATAGAATAATTTATTTATGGTGTGACTACTCATATGATTTTGATTTAAATTATTTTAGGTAATACTACGAACACGAGGAGAAACAAAAGAGAACGTCCAAACAAAACACTACTAACAAGGGGAGAAAATTCAACAAACAAAGAAGGTGAGGCTATAGCAAATGGAACAACGCAATCCCAGAAGAGTGAGTCTTATAGCGGACCAGCGATTTATGGTGAGACCTAACCAGTTATAACAATTATATACAATATATACGCGCCAGGTTTGATTATTTTTGAACCTGGAAGTATGTTAACTCTACCGTTATTCACATGAAAACGGTCATGTTTACATGCCGGGCTTATTGCGTGTGAAAGTAACCTCGGAATGGGCGTGACTCTCCAGACATTCTGAAATGCGTTACTGGATCTGCAATAGAGCTAGCACTTTCTAACTCCCGGATTAAAGCTGCTTGCATTGGTCAGATAAAAAAAAAACACTATGGCAAACAGATTTTTCTCCATAATACTGCCGGCCGGTGGGTGTTAGATTGAACACACACACACACACACACACAGTATGGTGATCGGCTCTCCAACCGCATCATCTATGCGGGTTTTTGTGCGTTGGGCACGCACCCTTCGTCGTTTCCTTGTAGGTACGTTCGTAATTCCAGCCTACAGCCACAGCTGCAGCTACAGAGTACACTATGAACTGCAGGTTCTCAAGGTTCTCAACGGCTTCCAAGTACCTATTGTGGCAGGATATCGTCAGTGAGGATGCTTACTTGTTAGCAGGTAGGATTACTGCAGTTTTGGTATCCTGTGTCGGGGCATGGGGTCTGTCCCTTGGAATTGTGTTGCTGCTGCTTCCATTTTCAAAGCTAGTTCGTCGAACAATTGCTGTCATTGTTGGTACACTGTTGGTCCTGGAGCGGTCTGCTCGTCCGTTGACCAACGTCTCTCACTCGCAAGTGATGCACCCAGCCCAACAGAACTCGTTCTCGACGTATCGCTTCATGCATTCCCTTCCCTGCACAGCTCTCTTCGCACTTCCAGTTTGATGTGCTCTACCTCGGCAGGTGTGTGCAAATTATGCGACATGATTACACGCTGTCTGGTACACAATTTGTTCCGGCCAAGCTGATTGGAACCGCTCGTTCAACATCTCCAGCATACTAGGTCTGCCAGACGTATCCGTTTCTAACGTCGTGCAAACGTAATAGCACCGGATCACGTACTAGTTCATCTCCGTCGTCCACATGATCCGTTGACTTTGGCGTCCAGCCAAAGTGTGCGATTGGCGCCGGTCATCCGCAGCATTACCTTGGTGTTGTCTACTGCTGCCTGTTCTGTTTTGCGTATGATTTACGAGCTGAGCACGTTGACTGGAGGGCCGCTCTTGCATCTCATCTTGCTCCAACCGGTGGTCGTTAGCTCTGCCACCCAGGACCAGCTCCAGTAGGAGCGATCGCAATGGTCTAATTATTCTATTCGCAACTCCATTTTGGTGACTTTTTGACCGAATTTGCTAACCAGTTTGTCAGCAAAAGAGGAAATAAAAATAGAAATTAGAATAATTAACGAGCACGTTATTCTGTCGTTAAAAGGCGAAGTTGCAAGAGTCAAGGGACACCAACAATAGATACGTTTGCGATCCATTGACGTAAATTTGACAGAAAACCTATGGGGAATCTGTCAAATTCACACAAACGCATCCGCAAAGTATCAATTGTAGGCCAGCCATCAGAATGCAAGTGAGAATAGGTTGAAAAAGGTACACTGAACCCGAACATCATCCCAAGATCGTCTGAAAAGTAAATCGATTGCGCCCTTTAACGAAAAACATTTGGAAATCTGATGATAGTCTTATGGTTAGGTTCGTATGACACTCAACCACATTGAATATGATGTTTGTTTCATTCTAGCAATAAATTACTGTCCACTCTTAGAGCCTCTCATGTTGATGGGAAATTATCTGCTTCTGACAAATTTTTACATTAATATGTTTTACATTTTAAATCCCACTACCGTTGATCATGGATAGCTACGGGGAGCCCAAAACATAGAAAATTCAGGAGACATTTCTCTATTTCTTCATTAGTAGCGGTCGAAATTTCAACCTTTATTCGTGCTCGTACCAGTTCTGATGGCGATTGATAGGTTTTTACCGAATGATGTGAAATGAAATGTTTTTATCCTCATTTCAAATCAGGTGGTTATAGGGCTTTTCCAATGCAATACGTATTCCATTTTGGGATTATAATTTTTCATACAGCATGCATTCGAATTTGAACGGGGATCAATTCGCAACGCGTATTATTTGTTGCTCAACATTCGAAGGAAAATCATCTACCTACCTAGTTTCTATAAAATCGTCGTCCGCCTGCATCTTTTCATTCGAAAATGCGAGTCCAATGTCTTGACATATCGACATATCATAAACCGACGGAGGATTCATTTGATAAGAGAATGATGTTTGGGTTCAGTGTAATCCCATGATATACCCAGCTGTAATCCATTTTAACGGTGAGATTGCTGGTGTTTTCCCATTCGACTAATCAGAAGAAGCCTTTTCTTACAGAAAATTGGCTGCGTATATCTATTCATTAGCAACTGGCGTGTCCTTGGTATTTACTGGCAACAAGGTAGTCCGAAGATGAACCAGCCAAAGGCTTAAATTTTCTCTAATAGAAAAATTGAAAAACCCGCATTAATCCACCGATGGTGAGACTGAACCCTTCTTACATTTCATCAGAATTACGAACTCAAATGTGGCCAATGTTGTACTGAATACATATTTTCATCAGAAATTCCAGGAAGATCCAAGAATATTCGATATGTCATACATTCAGTTTTTAGAACTATTTGTCAATCCTGGACGGATTGTTCATCGATGTATTTTAATCACCATTATTACCATTATTAATCTTTAATGACCTGTTTATGTTATTTATATAGAAGAGGAAATTACATAAATATTAGAAATTTCATACAATTAGTCCATAGAATGCATTATTAGACAATCCTAAGTATCAATTTCGATTATCGATATGGATTCAAGATGCTTAATAAGTACATATTCGTTGAAAATAGTAAATGGAGACTTTGTGTAATTTTCGAATATACTCGTTGCAGTTCAAGACCAGACCCCTGGAGCCAATCGATGCTGCTCTAATTCTATAGGGTCGCATAGTGTGGCTAGTCCGCTGTATGTGCTATACAACGCAACAGATGCGACACAATAGAATGCAAGCGGCACCGATTGGTGTGATTGGTCTTGTTCGGTTTTGCACTGCAACGAGTACATTTTCTTCTCACAATTATGTGCTCTCAGGTATTGTTTTGGTCATATCTCCATGAAGGATTATCCAATCATAATGAAATTTTGACCAGTTATTTGGAGATATCATAGCTTTGATTTGGCACCAACAAAACTAAAATCGGTACACAAATAGCTCAGTATGTAATCGGAGACTAAACTGTTTGATTACTATTATAATAGGCCTTCAAGTACTGTTTCGTTCATATCTTCGTAACGAAATGTCCGAATGAAAAAAAAATCAATAGCGTTCTATGGGAATGTTGTAGCTTCCATTTGCCGTCAACAGAACTGAAATCGGTTCACAGATGGCTGAGAAACCGATGTGACATTATTTGTAACGCACACACACACACACACACACACACACACACACACACACACACACACACACACACACACACACACACACACACACACACAGACATGTGCTCAGTTCGTCGAGCTGAGTCGAATGGTATATGACACTCGGCCCTGTGGGCCTCGGATAAAAAGTCGAGTTTTCAAGCGATCTTAATACCCTTCTATTGATGTAAGAAGGGTAAAAAGAACACTAAATCGTAGATTACTGCAGTTAGACGAAGTAGGTACTCCTCCTATAAGCTATAAGTTCTTTTGTGTTATTGAACACGATTAGCTGAAAATTATCGGCGCAAAACTTCTTATAACGCACGTTGCTGATGTTGATGTAGTCCAAACCAGCTATGTCTTACTTCACGAAGGAGGATATCTGAGGTCCAGATACATATCAAACGTCGTAACCTTACTTTCCTGGCGACAATCGTTCGAACATAAACGGGAATATTGGTAGAAATCTCTTCGAAGATCGCAGACCAGCCTAATTCAAGCGATGGAAGTTCTCAAATTTTCTACTTATTACATACAACAGTTCCAATCGAAACAATTCGAATATATTTACTTTTCACGAGAGAAATTAATTATCTACCACTAGCCTATAGTTCATCTCATTCTCTGATAATGCAATTTTACTCATACATACTAACGCCTAGCAGAATTAAATTATTTACACTCTGGCTCCATCTAGAAGACCGTATACTCTAATTCACTAGTTTCTTACAAACTATCAACTAAGTGGTTGCGAAATAGAATTTCACCTCAAGTGTCTCCTCTCTGTCGAGGAGATCACACCAACATGAGTCATACCAAATGTAACAAAGACAAATCCGGAGAATGACAAGCTTGGGATGTTTTGGGTGGTAAATATTTTGAAATTACAATGGAACGAAGACGATCAAAGGAACCATCACATTTTGTGTAGCCGATGGAAGAGAGGGGAAAGCAAATTCCGTCTATCTCTCTTGAAAAGGAACCTGAACACCACCAAACAACGGTTTGCCGTTGTTAATTCTGCTTTTTTTTTACAATCGTTCAATTATCACTTAAATTTCACAATCTACACCACTTGTATCTTAAATTGTTTTTGCTCCGATCCCGAGCCGGGAAGAGTCGGGATTATTTTAATTTCTATATACATGTTTTTTTTTGCACTATTTTCAAATTGTTATGTACTTTTCACGATTGTTTCTCATCGCACAAATTGCGATCGCCTCACGCACACGGAAAAAGAAAAGATTTTTTTTTCATAGAAATTGAAGCTTCCTACCTGTATTATGCTTAGACGTACGCGTGCGTGTTCTATCACATGAGGAGCGACTTACTGCTTGACCCGAAGCTTGGTGTTTTCTTCTTCCTCCGAAGCCTGGGACGTGGTGTTACTGTTTGGGGCATCCGGTCCACTGCTGGCCGAATTTGACTGATTGCGACGGATGTAAACCGGTTCGGTTTGACCTCGAACACAGTCCTCCGTAATGTGAACGGTTTTCACATCCGATCCAGGCACTTCGAACATCGGTTCCAGCAGTAGAGTTTCCTGTGGAAATACGTTCGTTAGACTTTGATAGTGGGTTGATATATTGAGCAACCCTACCATAATGGCCCTCAATCCACGGGCACCGGTTTGTCTTTCCATTGCTAGTTGAGCAATTTGCTTGAGTGCAGCCTCGGCGAAAGTAAGCTCAACTTGATCCATACCCAGCAGGGCTTTGTACTGTGGCACCAGGGCGTTACGAGGCTCCGTCAGAATACGAACCAACATGTCCACATCGAGACTGTGGAACGGCACGAGCACCGGGAAACGTCCGACGAATTCCTGGTAATGGAAAAAAGCGATGGATTGTTATTCACAAATATGCGAAAAGATTTTTCTGTAACAACTTACAGGAATCATTCCAAATTCCACCAAATCCTTAGCTTGAACTTTCTTCAGATTGGCATCACGTTCGACCTGATCGTTGTCCATCGGTGCGGCCGAAGCCTGAGCCGCACGGCGACCTTCGGACGAGCTGGCTGGCATGCCGAAGCCCAAATACTGCAACGAAAGAATAAACGGTTTTAATACATATGGATTTAATATATTTGCTGGTGCTGGGAATTTTTAAAATTAAGGTGTTGAAATTGAACCTTCGGTAGACCAATTTGTTGCATAAGGTAAGGTCCATCTACTTCTACTTCCATTTGACGCTTAACCCGAGCATAAAAAAAACTTCTATTCTAGAGAGAAACACAACTACATTCGTCCTGCCAAACCAAATTCCAAATACTAGCATGCGACACCTCGTATCACTTGAGAAATAAAAAACAAGTACAGTGGTGCTTATATAAAGAGCAACAAGCATCTCATGGGATTCCGGATCAAATTCTTGCAATTATAATTCCACGATTTTTTACTGAAAACAGCTTTTAAAAGATGCGTCTCACCCCAATGGATCCACTGGCTTCAGATTTTTCAATGAGAACTCTAGCGGCTTCCACAAACTTCAGGAACCTTGTTCTTTCTATGATGTTGAGCTGGCAGCAATCACCTACGCATTGGGGATGATTTCCAACACGCCCGCAGACCATAACCTCATCTTTTTTAACAACCTGGGTATGGTTGAGGCTCTTCGGTCGACGAAACCTATTTCCCCCTCATCATCAAAAGTAAGAAAACAGATCAGTGTTTTCATCGAAAGGTCATATCTGATTAAATTAAGTCCCTTCACATTGCTCAATCCCAGGCAATGAGATAGCGGACTTACTCGCACAGGCGATTGGCATGAAAGACAAATTTCACATGATGATTTTTACCATTTACAGGGTGTCTCAAAATAGGTGTCACTTTTTTCAGTCTTGGTTTATTTCAGCTAGGTAATTTTAACAACGGAATTGATTATACCCGTTTTGAGTGTATTCTTTTGACAGCTTACCGCTGAAGATAAATAAGCGATTCCGTTTGATTATCAGCTACCATGGAAGCCATACAGGAGCAAGTTTTAAAATTACATTTGCAAAAGCTTAGATCGTGTCAAATATTCAATAGCCTTAAGCAGTTCGGAGTGAGTGAGTGTAGTTCAAGAAGATCTGAATGATCATCAGAAAAGTTTTAGGTCAGTTTTAGGAAATGTTCGAGGGAATTTCTGAAGGAAACTACTTTCACATCAGACAAGCACAGAAGAAGCTTTGGACAATCATGGAAAAACACTGAGAATTCCGAATGTACTTCAGACGAGTTCTATAAATATTAGAATATTCTGAGCATACGTCAAACATGCTTCGAGCCAAATTAATGAATGTTCAAAACAAGTAATGGTGGGGCTTCGAACATGTCTCTGCAGACCATCGGACAAACTCAATCAAACATATGATAAGCGGTTACTGAAGAAGTTTCAGACTAGTTTCAATGAATAGAGAATATTGCAGATCATGTCCGGGAAAAGTCCCAGGAAATTCATAAAGGTGAAAGAGGATTGTTCAACATTTATCTCCAGGACTCTAGCAGTTATGATGCTATAACTTCTGACGAGCTTTGCGTAAGCTTCAAACAGTACGTGAAGCTCTGATTGAATATCATAATTTTCCTGAAGATGTAGAGAGGCATGGTTTCGAGAAAATGTCAAACCAGTTGAAAAAAAAAAACAAGGCGAAGGAACATTATCTATTTGCCAAAAAGTAGAAACAGCTTATGAAAAGTTGCTTGAAATACATTGAATCAATCAAAAACAAGATTTGAGGGAATAACAAATTTTTTTTGGAAACCTAATTGCGAGGAATGAGTCAAGTTAACTTCTGTAACAATTTGAAAGGGTTTATTCAAGATTTATGGGAATCTTGAGCAAATTTAGTATTTGTTTCAGGAAGATTTCTGGAAATTATCTTACCAGTTTCGAAGAAAATATCAGATATTTTCGGAGGTATCATCTTGAAAATGTCATTTTTGATTTAAAGATTTGAAATCTTCACGAATGATTCATTCGTGAATAACTCAGCTGCAGAAACATTGATATGTTTGAAATTTCTAGTGAAAACAGAAAACTGTTTGAGTAGCCTTTGTTAATCAAAGAGAAAGCCGATAAAGAGAATTGATTAAATCAGCATGGATACAAATTTGTCAAAGCAACGATGGATCAGGTGATGTGTGTCGTCCGAGTATTAGAGACACTCTCGCATCAATTCGAATCTTGGAGAGGGTTACGGCAAGGAGATGGATTTTCGTGTTCGTTGTTTAACATTGCATTTGAGGGGTGTGATTTGAAGAGCTGGGAAAGACACGAGTGGCACGATCTTCTGGAAGTTTGTTCAACATTTGGCTTCGCCGACGACGTTGATATCGTAGCACGAAACTTCCAGACGATGGCAGAAACGTATATCAGACGTATTAAGGATGAAACTAGGATAGGATTAAGATTGTAATTAATGCGTTAAAAACAAAATCCATTAAGGGAAGAGGCTCTCGAGAGGCTGATGTTAGCCTTCTACCACGAGTTCAGATCGATGGTGATGAAATAGAGGTAGTAGACGAATTTGTGTATCTGGTAACCGCCGATAACGACATCGCCAGAGGAATAAAAAGGCGCATTATGGCTGGCAATCGTGCCTACTTTGGACTCCGAAGGACGGTAAATCGAACAAAGTTCACCGAACTACAAAGTTGACCATCTACAAGACATTAATTAGACCGGTAGTTCTCTGCAGCCACGAATCATGGACATTGCTAGTGGAAGACCAACGGAAGGTGCTGCATACGATCTACGGTGGATTGTGATTGGGGATTGAGGTTTTCAAAAATGAGTCTACGTGGTTAATTAACAGGCTGAGTTGCTGTGAGAACCTCTAATCGTACACATCGCTAAAAATGGTCGACTACGGTGGCCTGGGCATGTCATAAAAATGTCGGACGACCGCCCAGTTAAAATGATTCTCGAAAACGAACCGACGGGTACAAGCAGAAGAGGCTTGCAAGAGCAAGGTGGATCGATCAAGTAGACGGCGACCTGCGTACATTACGCAGACAGTGACAGTGGCGGAAGTACAGCCATTTACCGAATACAATGGGGGCAACTTCTGTGTACAGCAGAGGCCACACCGGCCTTGGTCTGATTTGTACTAAGTACAAATTGTGGATGCGAGATGTGTTCTGAGAGAGAGAGAGACAAATGATTGAATTTCTATGGTGTCTCTGGTGATCTAAACCGACAACTTTCGTTGTACAATGGGACCGTAGGGTCAATACAACTGAAAAGCTGAACGTTGAGATTGAGAAATCAATCTCCCTAAATCGGAAACATCTAAAAAACCTACCCCATTTTATAAACAGCTCAAAGCAGCGTAGTCTGCGTCACGCTGTTTCAATCTTTCGCGAACCGAGTCTCGCATAGAAAAAAATCGTCGAAACTGAATTATTAGCTCCGTAAAGCAACCGCGGTTTACCATTTCACACAGACCGAAACAAATCCTCCCTCAACAAACCAACCAGCTTGCTCACCTTCTCATTCAGTCGCCGGGCGATCAACCGATCCAGTCCCGTGTACGCACCGGACGCCACGAACAGGATATTGGTCGTATCCACCTGGACGGTTTCGCCCCGCAGCTTTCGTGGGGAATTCCGCTCTGGTACATTCACGATGGTACCTTCCAGCATTTTCAGCATTCCCTGCTGGACTCCCTCGCCTCCGACATCCCTTAGCTGGTGGATCCCGGGGACGGCACCGATCTTGTCAACCTCATCCAGGAACACAATACCGGTTTGAGCGCGGTCCACACTAGAACAGTTCGGGTAATGTTATTGATAAAAATAACAGTTTGTTAACTATAATATTACCTGTAGTTGGCATCTTGCAGCAGTTTGGCGATGACACTTTCGATGTCTTCACCGACGTACCCGGCTTGCGTTAGCGTGGTACAATCACAGATGGCAAATGGAACATCCAAACACTTGGCAATTGTTTGTGCTAGCAGTGTTTTTCCAGAACCAGTTGGCCCTAGCATTAGGATGTTGCTTTTCTCCAGTTTAAGCTCGTGGGTTTTTTTGTCCAACAACTCTGAGCCCGGATGATGAGCTTGCGAGGCATTTGATGAAGTCATTGGCGGACGAGGAACTTCCGATGGGGCAGAGCTCATCATTGTATGACCGATGCCGGAAATGTGCAGCAAGTCTCCACTACGAGACATCGAATCAATTTGCTGCGCACCCGATTGACCTCCGCTGCTCGCCGGTGGAGGAAGATTGTGATAGATTCGTTTGTAATGATTATACACAGCCACGGACAGTACTTTCTTGGCCAATTCCTGGCCAACGACGTGTCTGTCGAGGTATTCCATTATTTTTTTCGGTGGAGGCGGTGGTTTCCGTTGGCCCTTGGTTTCTGTGTCTTTGATGGTCTTTTTGGAGTCCACTTCACTGAGCACAACGAAGAAGTGATGACATTTCTCACATTTCACAAACCTTGTAGAACTGACGAAGGTTTCTACGTGGGTGCAAGGGTCACCACACTTTGGGCAGGAGAGAACATTCTTTTTATTTGGAGGTTCTTTGCCGTTGCCGTCTTTGCCTCCGCCGGAGCTGGAAGCCGAAGATCCACCACCGGAACCGGATGTGGGTGTATTTGAGCCATCCTTCGATGATTTTTCACAGGCAGTCGAAACGTGGAACCGTCGCAGGTTCTGGTGATTGTGTCCTTTCGGGTGGTTGGAACTGCTGGCCTGACTGCAGCATTGGGTGTGGTCTGAGAAGGCACAGTGCTGGTGGTTGTGCTGATGTGACGCTACCAGGCAGAGTAGACCTGAAAAGGAGAAGGAATGAATTATTATTCGCTCAATTTTAAAACGTGCAACAGTGTAACGTTTTCTCACTCCGCCCATTATTTGTATAGATCAATCGAATATGTAGAAATATAAATAAATCAATCATGCAACCGCTAGTATAGACCACATTTATGGCACCTGATCAGCACTGCCTTATTATTGTGGTTTGCTGCGTTACCGTAGTAGGCATAAAGCTGACCTTCGCACAAACAACCAAAGGAGAGAAGAAAAAAAAAAGCATAAAACAAACTGAAACAGCTGATTGGAGGGTAATTTGCTTCCTCCTACCGCCCCAACAAACACTCGCTACTTTGCACAGATTTGCGGTTACCTGTTTATACCAAACATAAAAGCAATAAAACCCACCTTCACTGAGGCATCACGTTCCGATCCTTCGGAAAGTTAATTGAACCCTAGATCTTTTCAGTAGACTCTTCTTGGCACCTTGGTACTTACAAAAGTGTACGAGTACCGTTTAACCGCCATCAAATTACGCAAGTGTCTCGCAGAAGCACATTAGCCGCCGATACACTTCTCATCATCATAACAGTAACGTGACGCCTTATGTCGATGGAAAGCAGAATATACACCAACATGGGTTGTCATCAAGTAGGCCGACCCAAATTACCAAGCACTTTCAATCGGGTTGCTTGGAGGCCATAGGTGATTAGAGAGCTGCCCCAAAATAGTAATAAGTCAAAATGACGGCAAGAAGTAAGAAAAAGCCTACTGGGGTGTGACGGGTTGCTTCATAAGTGTGACGGGAGTTCATGTCAAAAGACCGCCTACCTACGCGCTCGGTGGTTATTGAAGGTACTTGGCGACAGATTTGAATTCAATGAAGATGACCTTGGCTGTTTAGGATGACTTTTAGTTCAAATCCCACTCAACTGTGGTGTCATTCAGTGGCAAGACTTGTAACCAAAACAAAAATGCGAAAGGAGATTATGTTTGAGCTTTAAGGATTATACTCCTCGTTTCGGCGTATCTTTGAAATTCGATATTGAAGTAGCTGATTTTTAGTGCCGTTGGGCGAGGTGACAATGGGTCTATTATCTGTTCAATATATTCGTCAGCAGATGGATAAACTCATGATCTTTAGTTCTTTTTGAGGATGCCCAGTAGAAGATTACGAAAAATACTGGATGTGATTCTACAGTGAACCAAAAGAATAGCCCTCGAACGGCTGAAAGGTAGTTATGGTTGAATACGAATGACGAGCATCCGTGTTTTGTATGACAAGCATTCTAATTCAACATAATGTTTGTTTCAAAACTGAGTGCATCGTCACCAGATAATAGCGATTGACGAATGGCGTGAAATAAATAGAATTTTGACTGAACAGATTTTTAGGACGATCCATCCGCTTCGCGTATTATTATTCCATCTACATTCGAAGGAAAATCATCCAGTTTCAACATAATCGTCATCCGCTTGCATCTGTTATTTGAAATGTGATTTCGATGAACCAACGAAAAATTCATTCGATAAAAGGATGATAATTGGGTTCAGTGTAGAAACGATTCTGGAAATTGTTAGATAATTACCTATTATGTTTATGATCAATAATAGCAACAACACTAGGAATTCAGTATTCTGAAAGAACCCTATTTATGATTTATAGCAAAAATTGTTCATGATTCTGAGTGATTGCTGCTCAGTATTCTGTTTCAAATGTTGATCATGATTTTCAGCCAATTCTTAATAAACATAGATTAAGATTCTACGTGAATCCTTTCCAGAATCCTGAGCAAAGCCAGTATAGAAGTCATAAGCAAATCTCATAAGCAATATTTTTGCTCAGTATTACAGTAAATAAATCATTCTCAGAATTCAAAACGAATCATACTGGGTATAGTGAAATCTGCTCATGGTAATAATACAAGTCAACGAATAAAGCTATGTCCATTTAGAATCCGGAATAATAAAATCATCTGTATCTCGGTAACGGATTGACGTACAAATAAGTTTAATACATCAAAACAAGGGTAATGTTGATGATGATGATGAGATACTACCATCTATTGTAGCAAGGTAACTTTCCATAGCAGTGGAATAATCTGAAAAACGATTTGATCAGGATTCTACTGTTGTTTGTGATCTTCAAGCTCCTGTATGAAGGGCCAAACACGTTTGGGCGGGCCCGTAAGCAGAGACACTTACGCGAAACCCGCGAATATAGGGAAGAGAATCTCCTTCCAAAAGCAAGTTCACACTCACAGCATTAGAGTCGAGCCCTCGATTGACAGAATAAACCCAATAGATGGGGTCGAAGAGCCCGCCCTCGTTCCACGAAATGTTAACAATAGGGAGGAGGCAGTCCCATGCTCGTCACGACTCGCCGTGCCGCGACAAAAGCAGACTTGCTCTTTCGAGTCGTTTCTGCTTGGATCTGCGGCCATTTTACGTACAGAGCGCTGTGATTTTCGTCTAATCCGTTCCCTGACCACTTTAACAACTTGTGCAGTCCGCACTGTACGAGTACGGCCGGATCTCTTCCGGTCATCCAACGAGCAGGTGTCACGGTACGTTCGGATGGTTCGGTACACAAAATCCCGCTTTACTCCGAGGTTTTTCAAATTTCTGAAAATAGCACCCGGACGCTCACCTTTCAAAAACTTGTTTATCACCAAAGCACGGAACTCCTTCATCGCTGGTAAAGATAAACACCGAATGAAAACAATCGAACATAACCTAAAAGCGTTTGTATAAACATAGTGCAAAACAACATCAACACATACGTGAAGCATGTTGAGTAGTTGCACGACAACAATGCAAGGAAAAAGTGTATGAGAATATATAGGACACGGTTTAAATCATTTTAAGCGGCACCAATTATGAGCCTTGTTGTAGCCAAAATACCCACTGTGTAGTGTTTTTTCTTCTTTTTTGGTTTGAGATAAAGATCTCCAACAAAGTTTGTTTGGCTGTGAAATCGATTATAGCCCCCACAGACACATTAACGAAAGCTGAGTTATCTTTAATCCGTTATTGGTTTTGTAGTATCTATCCAGCGATTGCGTCGAAAGACTGCAAAAACAGTATACTGACGTAATCTCTGTCTCTTACTGTCTCTTTAACTTATTGTTTGGTAGGTTTTTTTATTACATTTTAATTTAATCAAGCCAGGAAATTGTGCTAGACAATCTAGACACCTCGGAAATTGAAATTCCGAATTTGATTGACGATTCCGCGAAAACCTTCGCCAGATGTGGCTATAATCGGACATGTATGTATGTATGTATGTAAGGTAGCCACCATCCCTTCTACGATCTTGTCATGTATGCAGCTCCACTTAATAGCAAGATCAAATTGAGTTACCGGGTTGCATTCACAGTAACGCTGTATGAAGGGCCAAAAACGGTGGGCGGACCCGTAAGCAGAGACACTTACGCGAAACCCGCGGGAACATAAGATTCTCCTTCCAACGATACGATCCAACAAATCGCATAACCCAATTTGCAATACTCATTAAGCTTTCTACGGGATGGCTTGTAAAGAAGGGCGCGTCACTCACGCTGAAACTGTTGGAGTAGAATTCGCAACATCACAATCGAATCGGTAGGATAAGAAAATGATACTGTGTATTCCCTCCTAGACGCCAGTTGTCATACCACTCCATTGTCCAATTCCAGATTGAATGATACTCTGATGCTCCCTCCCTGCCTAATATATATTCAATGTCATGTAGTAATATATAAAATATAGTGAATATTAAACTGATAAAAAATATAATAATTTATCAGTTTAATATTCACTATATTTAATATAGTAAGTAAAGTCCGATAACTCTTATTGGTCTGGATCTATAAATGATAATGGGAAACAGGAAAGCAATGATTATAAATTATATAGTTTTGGTGAATAAGAGAAATGCTTTTTTGAGTAGAATTTGTCGTACATAATGCTTCTTGCATTTTTTTTCAGTGAAAATGGCATAGACTATCGATAAAATAGCGAAGGGATGTTATAGTATAAAATGATAATACCAATTTTAATTGTATTCACATATCTACAGATTGTGGTCCTGCTGCAATTGTAGACTACTAACCTTAGATAAATTATCATAACCACCGAAAAAACAAAATATATTTAAAATTATTTAAAAATATGATGTTGTTTTTAGAAGAAATAATTTTTCATCACCATGAGGCTCTAGGAGTAGACAGCATTTTTTTGCTAGAACAAAGTTGTGAAGAGAAAGTATTGATAGTTCCGTTAGGTCACGGCAGGCTGTGAAAATTGAAAATTGACGGCCAGTCAAGGTGGTGTATTCGATCATGCCTTGACCTACCCTGCATGGGAATGCTTGGCAAAAGTCTGTGTTTCCTGTTTCGGAATACTACCTCACAATGCCCTCCGCTCAATTTTCAAACTACTTCTATTCAATTTTCACAGCCTGCCGTGAGCTAACGGAACTATCAATACTTTCTCTTCACAACTTTGTTCTAGCAAAAAATCCTGTCTACTCCTAGAGCCTCATGGTGATGAAAATTATTTCCTTCTCAAAAACAACATCATATTTTTAAATAATTTTAAATATATTTTGTTTTTCGGTGATTATGATAATATATCTAAGGTTAGTAGTCTACAATTGCACAGATCGTTACCCCGCGTATGGGAGAATACAAGGAAAGAACAATATCAAGTGTATTTAAAAATACTTAGGAGTTCCTTGGATGACCTGAGATGTGGCTATAATCGGACATGTTGACAAAATTGCGCAATGTATTCAACGATAGCTCTATTCGCTCTGAGATGAACACAATGCAGCTAAAATCGTTTGGACATTTGTGTAGCGAACTAACCTGTGATTCGGCGATTCAGTACATAACATTAATTTGCTGATTGTTTCCGATACTTTCATCGCCCATGTCCACTACCTTACTACTACCTTTTAATAACCAGCATAAAGGATAAGATCAAAATGTTTGTTAGACATTGGTTGTAAACGTCAACGTGCGCAGTCTTCCGGGTTAAAAACTAAATATGTGGTAGATTTCGAAATTTCTCGTGCTAAATCCAGGAAAAAAAAATACTTTTGGAATATTGCGATGAATTGAATCCCAACAATGTAATATATACACAGAACAAAAAATATATTAAAGTTTTGTTTTCTGAACGGGAATTTATTTAAGGTAGAGTGATCATTTACTGTGTTATTCCTTCATACCATTGATATCAAAATTAATACAATTCAATTTCACTGTACCAAAACTGAGTAAAGTCAGGTATTCTCATATGCATGTGAATTAACCGATAGCTAAACGCTTAGTGTTAGATTTTTTTCACAGATAAGAAATTAAATTTTTCAAAAGTCATTAATTCAACAAACTATCAAAAACTATCATTTCATTCGCGAGGCGAGTTAAATCAGCAGGTGCGCAAACATTTTGACATTTTGACATCGGTCGCCTTCTACATGTGAATGCTAGCAGAATCGAAACAATTCAAGCATACTTGAGGCGGGGTTGTCCGCGTTTGAAAAGAACACGCAGGACTCCCGTGACCTACTATATTTCTCGAACAATTCCACCTCCATTCCCGGTCATCTTTTACAAAGAAATTCAAATTTAACCTTTAACTGTGACTTGCCGACGCACTCATCAACGGCATAATTACAATGCAGCGCTGCTCGCTCATATCGCAGACATTCGACGGACGTGCGATGGTCAGTTCCATTTTTACAATCTCTTTGTGCCAGCCAGTATAGGTTACCGATGAAGTTGAACCGCAGGCAGGTTTGCCCCTGAAATGAGTCGCGCCCGTGCGAATGTAAACAAACAATCGTAAAAGTGAGCCAAACAGAAACAACGAGTTTCGCTTGGAAGATTGATCGAACGGCGGCGGCGACGACGACGACGACGGCAATCATTTGCGTACGGTTTATTCAACAAGCGTTCTGCGCCTATGGACGGATGATAACTGATGACGCATTGACGCATAGCTTGAAAATTGCAAAGCGTGTAATGAAAACATGGATATTGTGTATTTTTACTCGGCGGCGGCCCTCTCGTCTTTGATGGATGTATATTACAGCTGAAAATGGGAAAATCCCAATTCCGAAAATCGGTTTTACTTGCGTTCTATTCGTTATGCAGAGCGTCGGAAGAAATTGTAACGTTATAGCGTTTATCAACGCAAATCAACTTTCGGTAGTGTGATTTTCCAGTCCACAATTACTACGACGGCGGTAAAATTTTATCAAATAAAGCACGTGGTTTTTGCGGTTAGTGTCCACGCAACTATATCGCCTGTTTGGTTCAGCTTAGGAAGACGTTCCCCAACTGTCGTATATTTGAAATAAACCTTGTTTGTACTTAGTGCGGCAATTATAACTTTACTCAGAGGTCGTTATATCAAATGATCTAAGCAGCTAATATGTACTCACACACCGATGCACATAAAATTATGCGTTAAGCTAGACGGACGGATTACAGCATTACATTGCGGCCTTTTGTGAGAAGAGAAGCTACAGCCTTCACTCAGTGCAATAATGGCATAATTAGTTAAAGTATCTACACTTGTCGGAGCCCTTGCAATGATCATTAGATTCTCGCTGGTTGCATAAGTCCTTTATTAAGGTTAATATACTTTCCGTCGGCCTCGGAGAAATGAGTCTCTTTGGCTATTAATTTAGTCCGGGGGTTTGCGTAGAAAACAAAATGTATAAATATGGGGTTTCACATTTGTTTTCCAACGCTTATGATGCAGGCCATTATTCATGGTTCTCATAGACCCATAGCTTTTTTTCTTGTCGCCTCATGACAGACAACCATACTCACTAATGCTGTGTTGAAATAATCCCATAATTTAATCCAATGAAACAGTTTGGTGTGAGGCTGAACGAAGTTTGCAAATGCTTGAAGAAGTTGTGAGATTTTTATTCCGCTTTGTATCTATGGTGTTTCCAACTTTGAGACTTTTTACGGATCTGTAAGGATTGTTTTCATATTAGTATCAAATATGTAATCAAATAATCAGCTCAAAGTTTATAGAAGTTCAACTGATTTCAAACATTATCATCCAAATTTCTAGAATTCCAATTGAAGCATTGCTGAGGAAAGTTCTGCTCATGCTTTATAGAACTCTGTCACACAACAGCAGTATAACTTCAGGTATCTTACTCAGTTGCGATCAGTTATAAGGAAAATACTGCATGATGAAAGCTAGCTCCTTGTGTGATGGATAATATAAATAATATGAAAGGAAAACTCGTTACCTAGCTATCTTTCTTTGTTATTGTCTTGTGATTAAGATAAAAAAATTCCTAATCAAATCCATTGAAAATTGTAGATTTTTCGGCTTTTTCATTTCCAACGCAAAAACAAACAATATTTAAAATCATTAAATTACAACTTCGGTGTAGTTAAAGGTACTCATCAGTCCAACAACCTAGATATCAGAATTAGATTAGAACAATGCAATGTTGAATGTTGAACGAAAGTGTTGGATTTAGGAAGGGGCACAATTTCATCACACATTATACACCGTGTCCTATATATCCTCATACACTTTTTCCTTGCATTGGTGTCGTGCAACTACTCAGCATGCTTCACGTATGTGTTGGTGTAGTTTTGCACTATGTTTATACAAACGCTTATAGGTGATGTCCGATTGTTTTCATTCGGTGTTTATCTTTTACCAGCGATGAAGGAGTTTCGTGCTTTGGTGATAAAAAAGTTTTTGAAAGGTGAGCACCCGGACGCTATTTTCAGAAATTTGAAAAACCTCGGAGTAAAGCGGGATTTTGTTTACCAAACCATCCGAAGGTACCGTGACACCTGCTTGTTGGACGACCGGAAGAGATCCGGTCGTACTCGTACAGTGCGGACTGCACAAGTTGTTAAAGTGGTCAGGGAACGAATTAGACAAAAAACCTCAGCGCTCTGTACGTAAAATGCCGCAGATCTTAATGTTTCGAGATCGTCAATGCACAATATACTGCAAAGTGACGCCTCGGATTCCAAGCTTTCAAGAAACGTAAGGTTCACGGAGTTTCGGAACCTTCCAAGCCAGAAACGACTCGAAAGAGCAAGTCTGTTTTTTGTCGCGGCACGGTGGGGAAGAACTTATCTTTTCCGACGAAAAAGTTATTCGTTTTGGCAAACAATCCCTGCATATGTCCAGAACGACAGATTGGGCAGGGGCCCTTTCTTCTTCGAGAACCTGGAACAGTGATGGAAGAGTGATAGGAATATTCCACGGTTCCAAAGTGCTGCGTCAGTGATGGTTTGGGGAGGAATTTGCAAGCGAGGCAATCGAAAAAGGCATTAAAGTGAATGCCGTATATTATAAAATCCAGTTTTGGAGAAAGCTGTCGCTGCATATGGCACAACCCCGCCCTTCGGTTCAGAAAGGGGTATGGGCGCGTTCTGTCGAGTCGGTCGCGGCAGATTTCATGTGTGAATCGGCTGCCCCATCAACGTTCAAAAGTGCCTGAACCAAATGGACAGCTTGTAATGATCACTTGAGAGATGCGATGGGGATCATTACCCTGTTATTCCAAATGAAGCACGTTGTAAAACGTTTCTTGTATTCTATAACCAAACATGATGGAATTGAGTAAACGAGCGAAAACTCAACGGGAATGATCTCTCATATGCATCCGTCGAACCATTCTGAACGGCCGTTGTGAGAATATCACCATGAAAATCTCACATGCGCATAGCGTGTTACCAATCACTAATCCCTTTTCCTTTCTGTTCTCATTCCCTATTCTATGACCACGAGCAATATCATATGGTCATCCTAAAGTCAACTCTTCAAATGCAGTAACATCGAGACAACACAGAGCAATCAAGAACGGTATAAGCCCTAACCAATTTTACTTTCAGACAAATTTTCTAACATAAGCGTAAGCAATCAAATGACCATTACAAAATATACTGAATATCATCATATCGACATAATATATAACGGGAAAAGAGAGGGACCATCAGGGCACCCAAGTGAAACGATTTGGATAGGAGCATGGGACTGCCTCCTCCCTATTGTTAACATTTCGTGGAACGAGGGCGGGCTCTTCGACCCCATCCATTGGGTTTATTCTGTCAATCGAGGGCCTCGACTCTAATGCTGTATGTGTCGAATCCTGCTTTTGGCAGGAGATTCTCTCCCTTTATTCGCTATGGGTTTCGCGTAAGTGTCTCTGCTTACGGAGCCCTGCCCAAACGTTCCCTGGCCCTTCGTACAGGAGCTTGAAGGATCACAAGCAACAGTAGAATCCTGATCAAATCGTTTTTCAGATTATTCCAACTGCTATGGAAAGTTACCTTGCCACAATAGATGGCAGTATCTCATCATCATCATCATCATCATCATCAAGTTTGTCAAGCCATATGTACAACTGGTGTTTGGAGATGATCACTATGTGTTTCAGCAGGACGGAGCACCATCGCATACTGCAAATCTCGTTCAGGGCCGGGGCCGAGAAAATTTGACCGACTTTTTGGAGAAGAATGAATGGCCTCCCAGTTCACCATATCTGAATCCCTTGGATTATTTTGTATGGTCATACATGCTTGCGAAGGTAAATGACCACAGGGCGTCTAATATGAACCAATTCAAAACCCGTAATCAAACGAATTTGGGACGAAATGCTGATGGAAGTCGTGCGTGCCGCCAGTGACGGTTTCGAAAAACGTCTGGAGCTGGCCAAGAAGGTTAAGGGCGGTGTTATTCCAAAACGTATGCTGTAGTTGATCAGTATTATATTGCAATACAACGGGTCAAGTTATCAATAAAATCTGGATTATCGATTTGGAATAAACAGTTTTATTTTGTATGAGAATATATTGGACACAGTGTAGTTGTAGCAACAATCAATATGCAACTAGCGATTTGAAATTGGTTCATTGTTGTAGAACCCCTAGGTCCGTAGTACACCTTGCAGTCTGCACCTCGAAAAAATTCTTGCGCTTTTCAGCTCCTTCCGGTACTAGTATCTTTGACTTTGTTGTGGTTCGCTATGTTATTTTGGCAGAATATTTGAGGGTGTGTTGGGGAGAGTTACGTTATTAGGGGCGAATCATTAAGCTTGGGACCGAGCTTGGGACCGGTGTGCTAGTGCTTCCGAGCTTAGAATTTTTTTCAATAAAATCAATAAAAAAATTACTCTGTGCAGTTACAAGGACACTCTAGGAGTGTGGATAGAGCATAGCCTATCTATCATAAAAGTGGCACTAGGGACAAAGAGCTGAGGAGAATAGCGTTGAGGTACGTTAAAGGCAACCCAGGTGTCATGGCAAAGAAATACGATTCCAACTTTTCCACCGTGCGTAACATCCTTTCAAGAGAAGGATATAAATTTTTTAGTGCAAGTAAATATCCGAATCACTCCCTGAAACAAAATTTAGTGGCCAAAAAGCGAGCACGATTACTATACGAACGAGTTTTGACGAAATTTGATGGCTGTATTTAAATGGAATACGAAACATATGTCAAAATGGATTATAAACAAATCCCCAGACTAAAATGTTACCTGGCAAGTGGTCGTGAGGATGTCCCTTCCAGATATAAATTTGTTTTTGCTGATAAGTTTGCTCGGAAACTAATGATTTGGCAAGCAATTTGCAGTTGTGGCCTTAGAACCAAGGTTTTCATCACATCTCACACAATGACGTCATTACATTGAAGAGTTTCTGGAAAAGCGGATTTTACCCTTCATTCGACAACACAAGACCAACGTTATATTTTTGCTGGCACTACTCTAAGGAGATACTAGAATGGTATGCTGCAAACAATGTTAATTTCGTCTCCGAGTTGCCTTGAGTTCAGACCGATCCAAAAATATTGGGAAATTGTCAAGCGAAAACTTCGAGGATGCGGTAAAGTAAGTGACAAATGCACAACAAATATGTTTAATGTGGAATAAGTTCGCTACGATAGTTCGTTTGAAATGGTGAAATGTAACTTGTTATATAGCGTTATATTTGAAAGCTGAATAAATACCCTTTTGTTTGACGTTTTGATCAACCGTGTATGTTGTTTAATTCTTGAGCTATGATCACTTGAATGCGTCCAAATTTACTTTGAATCGGAATTTATTTAAAAAAAATTTACCTCAAGGATTTTTTTTACAATATTTAGATTTAAAATATATGATTTTTTAAGATCCACAGAACCATTCAAACAACACGAAATTTGCTTTTTTTTAGTTATTATGTGGAAAATATATCTAAACAACATATACACACTTCTTCATAATAATCTGTTATTTTTAACGTTCGATTTTCAAAATGCTTTGATATTCATTGATATAAACAGGTTCATTTTCGAAATAAGTTTCAAAATGTCAGAAATTATATTCGATAAGCCATAACGACATGCCTTTGATATTAAATGACCAGGAATGCCAGGATATTACCAGGATCGGAAAATATGCAATCGAAATTTCTATAGCGGTCTTATGTGAACCCAAACGCTAGGAATTGGGGTGAGAGTATACACGTTGCCATCGAATAGGGCTTTAAGCTAATTCTGAAGAATCTTTTATTTTAGGGTTATTCGAAGATACAGCATCTAAGTCAACAATCAATCAGACTTTAGACATTCTCGCCATCCTGTAGAAAGCTTCATCAGTATTGCAATTTGGGTTAATCGATTGGATGGATCGTATCGTTGAGAGGAGTGTCTCTGCTCACGAGTCTACCCCTCCGTTTTGGCCCTTCATACAGCGCTATTGTGACTGCAGATCGGTGGCTCAATTTGACATTGCTAATAAGGTGAGACTGCATCCAAGACAAGATCATGAAGGGATGGTGGCTACCATACATACATACATTGGAAGCTATAACTTCTCTGTATATTTAGGAAAATTAATAGGTAGATATGTTGGCCTGGTCTTCTGGTGGTATCGAAGCTTCCAGTAGGACACCAGCTAGACCTCTGAAAACGTGGAAAAACTTTTAAAGTGGCCAATTGATGAAAATAGTCCTGGTAGTAGCTATACAGCTTTTTAAGAAAACCTGAAAGCACCGTCGGATATGTGATCAATTCACGAAACCAGAAACTGAAGCTTTGCGATTTTTTAAAATTATTTCTGACGTTAGACTTTTGAAGTAACTAAAGTTCTTTGTATCAATTACTTTTTAAGGTAACTAAAGTACTTCGGAAAAAAAATTCTGTTAATTCTCGTATCTTAAGTGGTTTTACATGCAACTAATCAAAAAAATAAGTAATGCATGTGTTGAAAGGACAATTTCGGTAATCAAAGAAATGATAAACATTGCAGAAGTATTAATAACAGCAATATAGGTATTCAATCAATTTGGAATTATTTACAATTTCAGTAAACAAAGCGATAATTATAAGACTTTAATAATACTGTAGTGCGGGCAGCATAGTGTTGAAAACCTATTGCGTACCCTAAGTCCTTTCATTACATTAGCACTTATGACCTGGAAAGTTTACCCTGCCACACAAAGGATTCCCAGTTGATCCGAAACAATCATGATGGATGTCAACTTATGAAATTAGTCGAAAGACACTATTTTTTAAATTTCTGAATGCGTCATGTGAATATATTAGTACTTATCATCTGAAAGTTTACCCCAACCTCGTCGTGCACTAGATAATCTCCAGGAACTAACAGAACCACAAATTGGACAAATTGTAGTATTATTTCCAGACATTCACACTGTCCGATAAAGAATTTTTAAGGTCGTTCAGATCAATTAGCACAAGTGATGTGAAAGTTGACCGCTCAGACCAATGACCCAATCCAATGATCTGGAACAACCCTGATGTGATGGATTTATTAAATAAGTAGAGAGCTAGGCTTTTTTTCTTAAGTAAAGACAATTGAAACCGTTTGTACAGAATGAGCATTTAACATTAGACGACGAAACACACAAAACCCATTGCATCGCCTAGTTCATCATTAGATATGATATTTAGGTGCGTGTAAAGAAATTCAGTCTAACAATTGATAATCAAACAACAGTGACAGCAGATGTTTGGCCCGCACAAAGCGACTTCATCATTGCAGAAAACGAAGATCATTTGCCATATAAGTGTCAGAGGTTTGTTTTATCCTGAATGAAAATGTGACCAAATGAATGATCCAACAAAAGACATTACATGACTGCAATAATATAACTTCAGTAAAGGAACAAAATTGTTATTGTACATCAGAATCTGCGTTGTATAGCTATCACAATGGAATTAGTTAAGAAATAAAAAAATACAATTCTTTTCTAAAATTACGGGCCGTAAATATTTTCAAATTGGTCGACATAAAAAACCGTGAGATTTTTGTAAAACTTTCAAATCTTCACTTTCTGTAGCAGGAAGGGATAATCAGTAGCCCACACAGAAAAAAATAATGAATTTTCACAGACGCAAAAGCAAGCGTAAACAACGTGATTGGTTTGCAATTTTCCATACAAATGCGAAA
>JASCZW010002562.1:0-23584 GCA_034211315.2 Aedes japonicus
CTGTTGTTTTCTCGACCCAGATGTTATCTAGATCGATTCGACTAAAGATATTCAAGAAATCGATTTTTTGCTTGTGAATTATGTTATGGATTAGTTGTTCTCTACATGTAGTAGGTGTTCCTTGAACAATTTTGAAGCCAAATAAATTCCTACATCCAATATCCCAAAAAGGGTTGAAGAACAAAATTCTTAATAAAGTTACTCAAAACCTTCAATTCGTTCAATCAATCATCAAGTTTCTCATATGTTGCCTCGACTCAACTTGATGTTTTGGACAAACCGTTTGCTTAGCTCCTAAGGATCGCGAAGGAATCGAGCCACCCAGTCCTGAGACTGTTTATTGTCTCCGAATGCTGGGTCGTTTCAACCCGGTTTTCTCAAATCGATTCGAGCAATCTCCCGAATCTCAAGTTCGTCAATTTTTAACCTTAAAAAAATATGGTGGTGAAACTTGAAATAAAAACGAAGGCCCATTTTTTGATGTTGATTAAAATTAGGGTGGTCTCCATTTTCAGGGAAATACAAAAACTAACTTTTTTATTTGCAGAAATAGACGTTTTTATTCTTGAACAAAGTTGTAGCCCAAGAAATTTCAAGGAATTTTTATGTATAAATTTTTTGTATAGCTTAAAAACTGACCGATTTAGAGCAACTTTTCCCTCGTCCACTTAGGGTGTACCATAAAAAATGTTTTTTTTTGCCCTAGCTTTTTTATTTCAATTTCCATTGTAAAATTTTATTCCGACGAGTTGTAGAGCTATTAAAGGCGCGTATTTTGATTTATTAATTTTGCCGCTAGCTTTACTCAATCAATAGTTATTGAAGTTTTTCTTCTTAAACCATCCCAGATTCAAATGTAATTTTCTCAAGATATAGAAATAACATATCTCTAGTTTTCACATATGTGAAACAATATAAATTTGCCTTTGCAATGACGTCTTCTACTTATTTTTGTGTTTGCCCTAATCATAGAAATCAACATTTGAAAAGGGCGTATTTTTTGTAGAAAAAAGTTTTTGTAATTCCGTGAAAATGGGGATCACCCTAATTTTAATTAACATCACAAAATGGGTCTTAGTAATACAAACCATGTTGTAGAACATCACTTTGCTGTAAAGTTTCAAGTTTAGGCGCTGGGAGCATGTTTCCTCGGAAATTCGTATTCTGGACCATAGTGCAATGTAATGAGCAAAAATCCAGGGTGGAATCCCAAGCCAGCAAGATATACAGCCGACTGTCTGCGTTTTGATCGACGACGAAACGTATGTGAAAGACGACTCCAGAACACTTCCAGGACCGCAATCCTAAGCCAAGGTCATCGGCGAAGATTTAAGCATCTCCGAAAAGTCGTTTGAGGTGGAAAACATTTGGCAAGCTGACGAAATCTTGGTTGATACCCAGCAAACGAAGCGTTTGATCTAGGAACTCATCAGAGACCCGATCGAACGCGAGGTTGAGGACGAACGATATCATCTTCCCTCTCTACTTTTTCGCGATTGGCTGGGCTATACGAGCCTTGATGGAGAGTGTAGCTTGGAAGATAGAGCGGTCGTTGTTGGCAGATTTTTGGGTGCCGCTCAAAATTCGATGGTTCCGCATTACACAATCCAGACTGACCTTCATTACACGGCTGAGAATTTTGAAGTTAACGCTGAGCAGGCCCATCTCCATTTTTCTTTTTGACAAGCACAACTGAGCCATCCGTAAATACCGAGGGAACTCATTCGTCATGGCTTCGTTGATAACAAACTAGAGCTCCGTATATTTGACGGTTAATGTTCGTAGGTATAATTCAACCGACACGTTGCGACGTTGCGATGGCAATTTGTAACTCGTCTACAATAATTTCTGCCATTTGGGTAGCGTTTGTGGAGGTGTGGCAGGTCTTGTGGAGTCTATAGTAGGAACGACTTCCGGTTATAATGCGTATCCAAATTTCTCTGCTGCAGTTGTTATCCGACGTCAGCAATGATCCGAAGTACACGAACTCATCCACCACCTCGAACTCATCTCTGTCAATTGTCACAGTTCTGCCTATGCGAGCTCTATCACGCTCGGTTCCTCCAGCCAACAGATACTTAGTCTTCGACGCATTCACCTTCAATCCATTATTTTCCGCTTCACGTTTCAGCTTGTTGTACTGATCAGCTACCACGTGGAACGTTCTTCCGACAACGTCCACGTCGTCAGCGAAGCAGATGAACTGGTCGGATTTATTGAAAATCATACCCCGCATGTTAAAGTCCGCACGTTTCATAACACCTTCTAGCGCAATTTTGAAAAGGAAGCAGGAAAGACCATCGCCTTTTCGAAGTCCTTTGCGTATTTCAAATGAGTCCGATAACTCACCCGATATCTTCACGTAAACTGTACACCATTCATCGTAGCATTGATCATTCAGGTCAGTTTCCGGGAAAAGTGTTCTCGTCCATAATCTTCCATAACTCTCACGATCAATAGTATTGTATGGGGTCTTGAAATAGATGAATAGGTGGTGTGTAGGCACTTGATATTCGCGACAATTTTGGAGGATCCGTGACACAAAGATTTGGTTAGTTGTCGATCGTTCACAAAACCGGCTTGATAACTTCCCACAAATCTGCTTGCTAGCGGCGATAGACGACGGAAGATAATATGGGACAGCATTTTGTAGGCCACATTGAGAATAGTGATCGCTCGATAGTTCTCACATTCTAACTTGATACCCTTTTTGTATATTGGGCATATACCTTCCTCTTTCCACTGCCCCGGTAGTTGTTCTGTATCCCAGATCCTAACTATTAGTCTATGCAGATAAGTCGCCAACTTATCCGGGCCCATTTTAAGTTCCGCTCGCTCCGATGCCATCCTTTCCAGCTGCCTTGTTATTTGTAAGCTGTTTGAAAGCATCCTTAACTTCACTTATCGTGGGAGTTGGCACGTCACTCTCGTCTACCATACCGATGAAGCCCTTCCTCCTATTGTCTTGGTATTCCGTCTCCTCGCCATGCAAGTGTTCATCGCAGTGCACCCCACGTTCATCCGTCAAGATACCCTTATCGCGGCACGAAGCGTGTACAGGATCCGTTGAACTTCTTGTAGAATTAACGCATATCTTGAGAATGAAACAGTTGCTCAATTTCTTCGCAGTTCAACTCTTCCAGGTTACGCTTCTTACTCCGGAAGAGATAAGTTCGCGTTCTTCACTTTTGTCTGTATCGCTCCACATTTTGAACAGTTGCATACTGCAACATCAACGCCCGCGCTGCATTCTTCTCATCTAGAACCGTTTGACACTCATCGTCGAGCCAACCATTCCGTAGATTTCCACAAACCCGATGGCACCTTCTGATGCGTTGTTGATGGCTGCTTTGACGGTTCTCCAGCAATTCCCAAGAAGGGCTTCGATTAGCTCTCCCTCTTCCGGCAATGCTGCTTCAAGGCTTTCCGCGTAATCAGTCGGCGACTTATGTCGCTCCAGATCATACCGTGGCGGGCGCCGGTATCGAATGTTGTTCAAAACGGAATGTCTTTAGCGCACTTTGACCATTACCATAACGTGGTCTGAATCGATGTTAGTGCCGCGTCCTGACGTCGATACTATCCGAGAAGTGTCTTCCGTCAATCAAATCGATATGTGATTTGGTCTGTTGTGGTGATCTTCAGGTGTACGGATATGAGATATTGAAGTAGGTACCGTAATCGGGGGTCAAATTGAACGCTTTTAATTGAAAAAGTTAAATATTTTAACATACAGCCAAACTTTTCTGTCGGAATCATTTTTAAAACCAGTACTGGGGCTAGTGGAACACATTCGATACAAATTGTGAACAGTTAATTGTGATTATTATTTTATAATGTAATTTTGTACACTAATTTTAAAAATAATCAAAGGGGCGAACACCAGCAGCAAACAGCTAATTAATTTTAAATTCACAATATGGGCTGATTACTAATAACGCAAGATGTTTACACCCTCTAAGCTTTGTCACTTGCATTTTTCTCCTTAGGGAACGTTTAAAAATTACGTCCATGATTGAAGGAGGGTTCAAAATTTTGTGAAAGCAAACGATGCCAAAACACTGTAGTAGGAATAACAGCGGTCGAAAATTCTAAAAAATCTAGAAAGTTTGTTTAATCTTCTTTTTGGGTGTGTCCGTATATTACGTCAAGCTTTTTGGAAGGGAGGGGGAGGGGTGTTCTGAAAATGTAATGGCTCATATGATGTTCTTAGAAATTTTAAATAAAAAGGGCGATTTTGTGGGAGGAGAGGTTCTTAATAGTATTTTTAGCATGACGTTATTGATGGACAAGCCCTTAAGGGGCCATCCATTGAATACGTCACGCAAAAAATTGTGATTTTCAACCCCCCTCCCCCTTCGTTACGCTTTTTGTATGAATGCTCCAAAAATTCGTCACATTTTATGGAAGCCTTGATTAGGGGTCATCCATAAAATACGTGACGCACTTAGGGGGAACGAGGTTTCCGAAAGCGTGACGATTCATACAAATTTTTTGAAGATTCCATACAAAAAGCGTTACGAAAGGGGAGGGGATAGAAAATTTCCAATGTTAGCGTGACGTACTTAATGGATGACCCCTTTTAATCCTTTGAACCCTTCGCTCGGCTCCTCTTGATGTTTTGTGATATCCGAGAAGAACGCCGTGATCCCATATGGTTCAAGAATCCAGACATCCAGGCATTTCCAGGCACGTTGTTGACAAATTTAGTGTTGATTTTATTGTCGTACAAATAGCTCTTTACCAACTGCTTGATGTTGGAAACCGTCAATGGAAAACCCCATTCACCGGTAAGCTGTATGGTCGTGCATAGATCATCTTCCTCCGATGGACTCAGTACGGTTTGACCACCGTTCTTCCGGGAGTGCAATCCGTGCCTTTTGTTGTACAGAGTGCCAACAGGAATGTGATAGAGCCGCGACGCGTTTCGGATTGAAACTCGTTCTTCTCGAATTGCCAGCACCGCTTCATTCAATTTTTCGGACGTGTAGTTTAATGTTGGTTCTTGAATTCACACGCTTTTTGTAATGTCGGACAATATTTGTTGAAAATTAATACTTTTCTCCAGCAACGCAACAAATCACTTTTCCAAAAATCAGATCAAAAGTAAACAATCAAATTGTGATTTGACAGTAGCGCATTGTTGAGCTGGAGTGATGTTGTCTCGCCTTGAGTTAAAGTTGCCTCGGTTTTAATGATGATAAAATTACGTTTTATGAGGATTAATTAAAACTTGCAATTTTCAACAATGTTTGGTATTTGTTATCTATATTTTACTGTTCATTTGTGAAGTTAAGTAACTATTAATTGTTCCAAGCTAAGTTATTTCTAGCAGTTTTGTTTTGAGCTGTACGAAAATAGTGTTTCTTAATATGCACAAAAATGGAGTGCAAAACATTACTTTACAAAATCGTGTAATTTCGACATTTTTATGCAATTTTGTGCGTGAAGTTTTTCTTTAAACCTCACTTATGGTCATTATTTAGTTATTGCCACCAATGTCAGCTATGTTAGATAGAAAACAAACCTTAAAAATTTGTCTGTAATATCACTGGTTGAATTGTTCAATTTCGCCCCACCGTTCAATTTTTTTCAACCCCCGATTACGGTACTACGTATAGCCATGTTCTTGGAGGCGGTGAAATCGAGAAGTACGGCCTGTTTGCGTTCGTAAACTGGTGGTCGCTAAACTTTCCTATAACCGGTCGGAATTCCTCATTCTGGCCGACCTGAGCATTGAGATATCCGATGACGATTTTGACGTCATAGTTTTGGCAACTGTTGTATTCTCGTTCAAGCTGCGCGTAAAAAGCGCCCTTGTCGTCATCGTCACATCCTAGGTGAGGGTTGTGCACGCTAATTATGCTGACATTGAAGAAACGGCCTTTGATTCTCAACTTCACAACATCAACAATCACGCGCTTTTGCATTTCGCCCATAGTGATGATTTGGATGATGATGATGATGATGAAATACTACCATTTATTGTAGCAAGGAAACTTTGCATAGCAGTGGAATAATCTGAAAAACGATTTGATCAGGATTCTCTTGTTGTTTGTGATCATCAAGCTCCTGTATAAAGGGCCAAAAACGTTTCGGCGGTCCCGTAAGCAGAGAAACTTACGCGAAACCCGCGCATATAGGGAAGAAAATCTCCTTTCAAAAACAAGTTCACACCCACATCACTAGAAGCGAGCCCTCGATTGACGCCCTCAATCCGCGAAATGTTAACAATAGTGAGGAGGCAGTCCCATGCTCCTTATCCTAATCGTTTCACTTGGGTGCCCTGGTGGTCCCTCCCCTTACCCGTTAAATATTATGTCTTGGATATTTAGTACATTTTGTAGAGGCCATATGATTACTTACCTTGTGTTAGAAAATTTGGCTGCAAGTAAAATTGGTTAGGATTAACGTTCTTTACTTATTGGTCTGTGTCGTCTCGGTGTTTCTGCTTTTGAGGAGCTGAATTTAGGCAAAGGCCTATGTTGGTCTATGGCCTATGTACGCTATCATATAGTATTGCTCGTGGTCATAGAATAGAGAAGAGAACAGGAGAAAGGAGAGAAGCTATAGGAACTGGTAACATGCAATGCGCATGTGAGATTTTCATGATGATATTCTCACAACGGCCGTTCAGAATGGTCCGACGGATGCATATGAGAGATCATTCCCGATGAGTTTCCACTGGTGTACTCCATTCCATAACGTTTATTTATTTATTATTTTTCTACGTGTTACATTTGGGACTATCAGTGCGATGATTCTCCTTTCGTTGCCTGGGTCTATGCCGATTGTTCTTGTCCGTATTTACATCGTGTGCTTTAATTATCTACGGCTGGCTTGTAGGAACGTCAGCAACCCCCTGCCTCGCCAGAAGACCATCGTGCAAAGCTCTGTTCACAGTCCCACGCTGGCGCAAGGACGATGATCGGCCGCCCCTAACATGGAGAACAGACGCTCAGGTTGGTGAAGGCCTGGAACTTTTACCCTTATAGCGGGGTGACTCGGTTTGACAGGGCTGCTTTCGGATATTTGTGGTATTTTGGACAAAACTCAACAAAGTCTAGCAAATGTTACGCCCCCCACATCCTAGACAACCCCTGCTGCCTTTGGGATGCTTATTTAATTCGCATCTAACCTCTATAACTGGAGGCCGTTCATGATCCGCAACCTATGACCTGCCGGGTGACTTGCAGCTCAGCTCCACCAGTCTCCATCTACAGAACGGATTGCCCGTGTCACAGTGACAACCTTAGTGGTCATCATCGGCAACATCACAACATCATATTTAGTTTTCCATTTGATCTAAGACTCTACACGGGTTCGACGATTTTTCCTAGATCCCTTGATTTCGAGATTCAGTTAAGCAGGCTGACTTGGTTTATTTATGGAGTGCATCAAATGTTTCATATCCATTTACTAAATACTTCACTTTTATAACATTATTAGGAAAATCAAAATTGAAACTACATTTGTTCACTTCACAAAACTCGGTTGAGGGTTGCCTAATTCATCTTGTTGAACATATTAATGCACCATACATTTAGACGTGGTCTACATCAACCGGTCGTGTGTTCCCAAGTAACACCATCCAGCTTTATTAAGTTTTATTAAAGTTTTATGAAAGCCACTAGAAATCAATTTGGTTTTATTATGCCAGTAAGAGGCGCCAACGGGTTTCACATTTTAGTCAGGTTTACACACTATGTTTTCTTTACTGAGATTTGTAAATTTGCACTGAGTTTTCAGACAGCAGAAAAGTCAGTAAACTTTGAATCATCAGCACATAGAATGTAAGAAGCATTATTCCCATGGAACATTGCTGGTTTCATTATGGTTTTATAGCATTTTTGAAATCTAATTCATGCTCTTCAGAACCCCTTTAAAGCCAAAATTGTTACTTGGGTTGAAATGTTATATTTTTCTATCAACAGATAATGTTACAACAAAGCATTCAGTGTACATTTGGAAAGAATTTATATTTTCTTCAATTTTTAAGAATTGTTTTTAAGTTTACCGAACTGTTCAGCTGATTAAAATTTTACCGAACAGATTGAGTGTGTATAAGAAGCTACACAGCTTCTTTACAACGATCTAAAAACCTTGTCTTCTAAAGTTCTTTTTACTCTAATCAGTCAGATTAAAACTTAATAAACTCATTAAATGCTGTTTTGAAATGCCGTTTCAGGACTCATTTAAATTATCTTATAATGGTCAGATGAAAAAGCATTTAAAACCGTTTTGCCTCCAGTAAATGTATTAAACGGCAAATTGGCATTGAGGAATGTCACCAAATGGCCAAATAGTTTTAAAGTAGCCATTGCGAAGATAAATTGGCTTTTTTCTATCATACAAAATATCTCAACACTTGTACTTTTTTTTCAGATATTATTCACTGTTAAATGAATCAGAAGAGCAGAGAATCGATCAAAGCAGAACAACAAAAACCAACCACGATATCACCGTGAAGTCATTTGGCCCTATGCTGGTTTAAATGGCAGCCAATAGGTTTTATGAAGGTACTCAGGTCATAACATCGTTCACTAGAACATTTTCAAAATCTTGATGGTCTTGTAAAGGTTTTATTAATCTGTTTTCACAACCGTCTATAAGGTGGGCCACTTTGTACACATTTCAAATATACATAAAGGAGGTAAACAAAACGGTTTTGAATGTAGTTTAATCAAAAAAGCCGCAAGGAGTGCTGTAAGGCTGAAATCAAACTAAAATTTTTACTTGGTTATTCTCAACTTAACTGCTAAGCTTTAAGTTTAAGCTTTCAGCCTTAATCCACGCAAAAATCCAGATATGACACAATACAGAACAGTCCTATGTTACCGATACTCCCAAAGTTCTTCATCACCGGATACGAATTATCAGCAGTTTTGCCCTGTCATCACTAACATGCAGTCGAAGTTTCTCAGCTCACTCATCATTACCCCCCACTTTCCCCCCCATTTATGTTTCCGATGCTGACTCAATCGTTTCACTTCACCACCAGCAGTGTTCGTACATCTCAGCAAGAGCAATTGCGGTATGGCAAAACAAACAAAGTCATGCACCACTGAATGCCACCACACACCCGTTCGGTGGTTCATGCCCGGGAGGTTGGGGTCCGAAAGTTCGCCCCAACCACAACCCACCCCACATGATCCCAATCCAAGTTTGCTTTCGGGTTGACTCCCCTGCAGCTTCAGCGTTATCCTAAGCTCCAAGAATTGTGCGAAATTTGATTATATCATCAGTTCTCATTGCACATTGTCCGGGCGACTGAAGACGACCTCGGACGATTTACTTTGGTCCAGCTCGCTCCTGACGTGCTCAATTTGTAGAGCCATTTTTCTCCTTCGTTTGCAGAGTTGAAGGATTTTTTTTTTTTGCTCCTTTCTTTCTTTCTGTCGGTTGTCTGTGATCCTTAAACGTTAACAAGAACGTCGAGAACGGGGCAAACTAATGATGCTCGATACGAGCGGGAAGGAATTTTCTGCTGATGCAAATGCCTCTGAATAGCTTCACCATGTTGAAAATTTTCAATATGTATCGTGGAAATTCCTTTCTTCAACTATGTGATCTTTTTTTTTCTTTTTTTTTTTTTGTTCCCAACAAGCTAGTCCGAGAGTGTAAATCGTAGCAAACTAGGAAAGTTTTGTGCAAACTATCGATTTTCACTCATTTACCCGGAAAAGGACGACGACGATGACGACCTAAACACCGTTCAGGTTTAAATTTTGGATGCTACTACGATTTGAAGTTTTCAATTATGAGAAAAATAAAATTTCCACTACAGAAGAAGAAGAAATCAAACTAATCGATCAATAGATTGGTTTGTTCAGACAATGGAAAAAAAATCAAAATTTTAACACCCAAAATAAGCCGACATCCGAAAATTGCACCGCGACGGTATATCCTTTCAATGCTCGCCATTTTTGGCATCCATCCAGAAACAGGATATTATATTTGCATTCATTCCTGGAGTCCCGTCCGTTCGTCGTCTGTTCGCTCGCCCGGCTCGGATGTGCATGTTTTTCGATGTTTGTTTTTTTTTCTCTCTTCGCTCGTCTGCCGGTGATCCGAGGCCCCAGCCCTACTGTGCCGGTTTCGGGCCAGGCTCATGTATATTTTAGTCCAAATGGCCATCATAAAGTACGGGCAGTTGGGATGGGTTGGCTGCCGTAGTAGGACAAGGGGCAGTAGGTTCCGAGCAGGTATGAGCACATTTTCCCCGAAAAAAAGCAGACGCTTCGTTCTGCTGAGCTTTAATAAAACATGAACTACGATGCAGATGGTGGTTTGGATGCTTTGGATGTTGGTTCCACCTTGTGGTGTTGTTGTTGGCCATGATTGTGATGAAGTTGCTCAGACAGAAGAAGGAGTTAGCGTGAGGAAAAAATACAGAATATTGTTTGTCATATGATATTATGAGTAAAATTTCCTTCAAAGAAAGATCGGTAAGATGATTTGTTTTGCAATTGTTCTGAGAGGAGCATTTCTTATCAAGGTCTTGAACTTCGACACTTGTGACCATTGAGTTACTTATTCTGAGATTTCCATTTGCAAAGGTGACAACCAAGTCGTTGATAATGGGTGTTCCGATCAAAATTTGGTCAAACATTGAAGTGTTTGAGTCGATCAAAGTTTTTATTAATAAGTCAAATTCATTTTGCTTTTTCAATTTCAGTTAATACAGAATACAGGAAAAATATTCAGCAAACTTCCTTTTACCGAATGCTAATGGTCGGGTCTTTCGTTTAACACCTGCCATAAGATTTTGTCCACTTTTTTCGCCACAGAACACCAGTTTGCCTTGAACTGTTTCTCGCTCACAACAGCTTTTTGAGCCTGCTTATGGTTCCGCTTGACGATGGCCCAATATTGTTCGATTGGGCGGCGCTCTAGCGTGTTGGGAGGATTCTTGTCCTGGGCACCACTTGAACGTTGTTGGCAGCATACCACTCCATGGCCTTCATTCCGTAATGGCAAGATGCCAAATCCGGCCAAAATAGAACGGAACAATTGTGTTGTTCAGGAAAGGCAGTAGACAGTAGGCACCACTCCCAGCTTCTTTGCAACATCTCGGACGGAGAGGTTGGGGTTCTGCTCGAAACAGCGGGCAACTCTTTTTGTAGTCACTGTGGCTTACGATTTCTCCCCGATCCAGCTTTCCTGGCTGTCGATAAACGTTCTCCGAATACTTTTAATACGTTGGTAACAGTTGATTTAGCCATATTCAACCATTTTGCCAACTTGGCGTGAGAGTAGTTTGGATTTTCGCCATGTGCATGCAAAATTTTGATGCGTTGCTTCTCTTCACTTCGACGACATTTTGATAACTGAAGTGCGTATTTCAAAATCAAAATAGAGGCATGATCGTTCAAAATGAGGGTGTGCTAATTTTTTTTTATGCACGATGAAAGGAAATGCGTCAAGTTTAAGTCTGACCAAATTTTGATCGAAACACCCTTTATTCACAACGATTCCTGAATAACGTTGTCTAAACATCAACAGAGATTCAAAATAACACAGTTTACTTTATCAACAACTCCGAAAGCCTTATTTTTATTATGTGAAGCCCCAATTTCATCTGGGTTGCCCATATTTGATGACATTGTTAAAGGTATGATCAAATTAAAGAAAAGGTATCTTTAATCGTTTTGGAACGGGGGCCGCCTTACCCACCCCAGGGGCCAGATTCTTCCGGAGACCCTGGCTAGGCTCAATGTGTGGACGGAGACGAAGTGAAATCGATAATCGATGTAACCTTCCTGGGCTGCTGAACAATTGGAGGCTGGATGATGGCTTCACCCATAGCGACCTTTTGGTGGTTCGTTATTGTATCGTCCACAATACAAGGCAGCGTGCGGAAGGAGGGGCATCCACTCCATTCGTCCATTTGCAGATAGAGGACGTCCTACTTTGATGTAGAGACTTTTAAGGAGGCGCTTGAGAGGGAACGAAACTTACGCGAAACCCAGATACTTTGCGGTGAGCGACTCATTATGTCACTTTTACGAGCGTGCGATGCGACCATGCCGAGGTAAGTCAAACCGAGGAATGGGAAATCGCCAGGTGTGATGGTGGACGAGTCGATCGCTGATCTCCGAAGAACATGCCTCCGCGCAAGACGGAGGATGCAAAGAGCGCGGTCAGACGCCGATAGAATCGAGAGTTGAGGGGCGCTAGTCGCCGCGAAGGCCGCAATTAAGAGGCAGATAAAAGCCTGATTTCAAGGCTTGGGTCGCCGTAAATTTGTCCCATGACCTAATGCTGTCATAGCGCCGGAAAGGTTGGCGGCTCAGTCGAACACCCGTGATCACGTGGGCATTGACCCCTTGCTGGATCCCGAAATGTTCAGGGTGGTGATACAAAGGTGTCTGAACGAGGGTGTCTTTCGGGACGCCTGGAAAATTCAGACCCTAGTGTTGCTACCAAAGACAGAAAAGCCACTAGGGGAAATATAGACCAATATTTCTGTTGGATACAGCGGACAAGGTGCTCGAGAGGGTCATCCTCAACAGACTGACAAATACACGGAGGGTAAAGGCGGTCTATCCGACAAGCAGTTTGGCTTCCTTAAAGTCGACGGTGAATGCTATTCTGTCCGTCACGAAGACGGCTGAAGTGGCAATCCAGCGCAAGAGGCGAGGAGTACGCTGCTTTGCAGTGGTCATCCTTGACGCCTTCAGGATCCTGGAAACCTGTACAAGATTCTTGGAAGTGAATTCCAGAATCGCGTACTGGTATACAACACAGAGGCAGGTCAGAAACGTGTCCAGATCACCACAGGCGTCCCTCAAGGTTCGATCCTGGGTCCGTCTTTATGGAAAACGATGTACAATGAGGTACTACAGCTTCAGCTCCCGAACACGATGAAGGTAGTCGGGTCGCCGGAAAACTTCAAGGGTGATTTGTAAAATCATTGAAGAGGTCGGAGCTAACGGCCACTCACTCCATTGGCGGCCAGGAGAGATGGATACGAGATGTTTCATCATAAGACTGAGGTCACGGTTGTTAACAACCGAAAATCGGAGCAACATGCAACGATTAGGCAGGTAGCTGCACAGTTGAATCGAAGAAGTCTTGAGGTACTTAGAGGTCATAATCGACGATAAGCTGTCCTTTATCAGCCACGTCGATTACGCCTACAAGAAAGCCTCTTTGGCTACATCGGCATTATCGCGCTTGATGCCGAACATCCGGCGGTGCATGGAGTAAGCGTAAACTCCTTGGCAAGTGTTGCCCTGTCCATTACTTAGGCATGGATCACCACCCCTAAGTACCAAGAGCTATTCAGTTACCGCAGATTTTGTCAGGCTACGGCTGCTTCAGACAATATCTGGAATAAATACAGCATGCACAGTCCTCCGCATGTGTTCTCCTTCGCATACCCTCGCTTCGATGGCGTGAGATCCGCATAATTGCCGCAAGCGGTTACGGACATGATCTTAACACTGGTCCAGAGGATGCCAAGATCGGGACATCTGGGTCACGGTTTGCATAGCAGCCTCCCAGATTGTCCTTGATCTCTGAAAAATTAGAAAACGACCAACAGCAGGTCACTCCCCCACTCCCCGAAGTAATACCGAAAGGTGATTCCGGGGGATCCAGGACTTAAGACATGGGTGAGTTTCTAGTGGGTCAAGAAGTTAGCACCCTCATCCCCACACCCTGAGTTCTTCAAGAGTTTGGTTGCAGATTTTCCATTCCGTCTATAAAAAACAAAAGCCTGTTAGTTGGTTCAATTAAATAGATAAACAAATAAATAAATCGTCAAACAGAAGTTAAAGAAGAGTGGAAGGTGACTCGAAATGCAACAGAGATGAAGAGCAATTTAGTCAGCCGCTCACGTAAGTCAACAGGGTGTTCAACAAATGATGAGTGGTTCGGAAGAAAGCTCTACGTCATCAAAATCAAATCGAACAGTATGACATGGTTCCCGAGATAGATCCTGCCATTGCGTTCTGATACTAAATGACTCAAGCTTTGGAACTGAAAAAAGTCTGGATGAAAATAACTAAACAGATGGGGAAGGGTGTTGAACTAAGCATAATAGGTGGAGTCAAAAGAAACGTCCGAACGTTTGAAACAAGAAAGGAGATCGAGTGAAATAAATAATGACGAATTTCATGTCAACTCGTCTTCGTGATTTACAGCACCCTCTCAGAATCCAATGAAATTTTGTGTGTGTGAAGACTATGCCTTTTCAAGCAACTTTGCATACTTTGTTTATTCAAAATTTATCTAGACTACCATTTGAAAAGGGTTTAAGTTTTTTGATTGATTTTTTTTTAATCAACATAACTAAAAAAGGAAACGACTTACATAAAAGTAATGCATGAGTGACTTTTGGGAAATTGTCCTATATTTAAAGTTTAACATTGTAAAGATTGTAAAATTAATTCTAACACACTAAAAGAATAAATTTAAAAAAATTTAAGTCAATTTGACGAATTTTTTTTTAGATAAGGGCATATAATTGTCTAAAAGTTCGCCATACATTGCAAGTTGATACTTTCAATGAAAAAGGTTTTCTCACAACAACTTTTTCATGTCCTTTTGAACCGTGTATCATGCAAACTCGTCTTAGTCTACATTCCACCAGACCGTAGCCTGGATGTATCAACCATTGTTTCACAAGAGCTTTGTAACAAAGGATCCTCTACTGATTTAGTTCTGGTTTGTGGAGATTACAACCAACCACGACTATCTTGAACGAGAGGAGATGATGGGCTTCGTTATGACCACTCTTCTCCACTCCCTGCCACAGCTGCTGGCCTTGCCGATGTTTCGACTTTCTAAACATGTCTCAAGCCAATAAAAATCGAAACCATCTGGATGATAGAGTGCTTGACCTGGTGTACTTTCTTCCACGAATGTTATCAATGTATCAACAACTGCTGTCCCTTTGCTGGCCGTTGATCCTAACCATCCTCCACTGGTTATTTTCGTGCCTATTTCTCGCATGCAAGCTACTGTTCCTATCTTTGATCTACCGCCGGCTTGATTTTCGTTCACCAACTGAATACCTGTACAATATAGACTGGACAGAACTGCCCAATACACCGGATGTTGACGATTTGACAGAGTGCTCCTGTGACATCTTGTGCAGATGGCTCAATGAAAACCATGGAGCAACCCAGAACAGCGTTGGTTGAAACGTTAGCAAAATACAAAACAGAGGTTACTTCGGAAGCAACGTCCCTTCACTAATCAACAGGCTTCCAAACTTGCAAGTGACGCATACTGCCTGGTGAATGCTAGTCTGTATAAATCACATGTTATGCGTGTACAATCCAAAAAGTTTCTGGAGTTTTGTGAATTCTAGAGGAAATGCTCTTCCATCCCGTCAAATGTAATTCTAGACGAATCAGAATCATCTTCAGCTGAAGAACTATGCAAACTTTTTGCCAAGCATTTCTGTGTTTTCCGCTGGCCTCACATATCAACAAGAAGCTGAAATGACAGCTTCTAGTTTACCTGTTAATGTATTTGACCTGGACACGTTTTCCATCACTTTGGACATGACCATTGCTGCTTCTAGGAAACTAAAAAGCTCATATTAGCCCGGGCCTGATGTTGTTCCGGCTGTTATAGTTTGTCGATGTGCTGCTTCCTTAGCGACTCCTTTTGGCCACATCTTCAACAAATCGTTTGAGCAACAGAAGTTCCCTGCTGTGTGGAAACAATCATTTATGTTCCCCGTGTTCGAGAAAGGAGATGAAAGAAGTGTGGAGAACTACAGAGGAATTACCAGTCTAACAGCGGGATCGAAGCTTTTCGGAAGAGTCGTTAGTAATGTCCTAACCAAATAATACATTTCAGACAGTCAACATGGATTTATGCCAGGTCGCTCCGTAACAACGAACCTTCTGGACTTCACCTGTATTACGCAGGTTGAAGCTAAAAATCAAGTGGATGCCGTACATACATTTAAAGGCCGCTTTTGACGTCATTGATCACAGAATACTTCTGTGCAAACTCTCCGGTCTAGGTGCATTAAAGCGATTTGCGGTATGGCTGGAAAGCTACTTGACGGATCATGTTCTGAGCATAAAACTTGTTTCAGCTGTTTCCAGTACGTTTAATAATCATTCAGGCGTCCCATAATGCCATCTTTAACAATGCTGCTTTGTTGCTAGGATCGAACTACGGATTCCTATACGCAGACGATTTGAAAATCTACCTGGTGATGAGGTCTATTGAGGACCGCTACAGGCTTCAAGAGCTTCTAGACATGTTTTCGATCTGGTGTGAGATGAATAAACTCGTGATAAGCATTACTAAATGTGTTGCTATAACGTTTCACCGACCAATGCGTCCCATCACTTTTAATCACCAAATTGCTGGGACTGTCTTCGAGCACGTTGATCAGGTCAGTGATTTGGGTGTGACACTGGACCAAAATTTACATTTAATCAGAACATCGCACCATCTTCAAGAAAGTTTCACTACAATTGGGACTCATCACTAAAATCTCCATGATTTCACCGATCGTCACTGCGTCAAAGCGCTCTACTGTGCACTTGTACGACCGGTTGTAACCGTTCCGAGAATACTCATGAGGTTTATTTTTATGAACAAATTTACTTTAGCGCCACTCCTACAAGGATGAGGGTACATGTCGTTTAGTATTTGCCCTTTCTTAGATTTTTTGATTTCCCACTCTGAACCGAAGTAAAAATAACCCAAATTAAAACTCGCTTCCAAATTAACGGAATGGAAAACGAAAACGGATTTTAGGAGGAGTCAACTCTTATGGAACTGTCCCAAACGAAAATTAATTCAAACTCAGTACTTCAAATCAAATAATCAAATAAAATTATTTCCCGGTTATTCGCGACTCATTCCGGTTGGAAAAACCATTTGATTACGGGAAATATTCACTGGGAAACAATCATGGCCACGGAAAAAGGTTTCCACATACCTGCGCAGGTTTTTGGCGAGTTCTCGATGACAGCCTGATGCCGGCGCTTTACTGGCGACTTAGATGACGACGACAACGATGTAGAGTGGCGACTCAATCCCTGATGATGATGGCGGGTCGAAGCTTGACCGCCGTCTCTGCTGAAATGGCGTCCTGCGATGGCAGACGAGCTCGGGGAGTATAGCCAGTTACAGATACGCAGGGAGTGGCGGCTGGACGGAAAGCTTCCAGTTTTGAATTCATCGAGAGTGTCCGGAATTGACCGTCTCCTTCAATATAGAAGCCCGCTGTCCCAAGCGACTTGGCTTCGCGTACCTTTCCGCTATGAACTGCCGTACCTCACTGACCGTCATCTGGCTGTAGTCATAGGAGATTGTCAGTCTCACATGTTCAAAGCCACGTCTGGTATACCGCAGGGTAGTCACTTGGGACCGTTGATTTTTTTGATCTACTTCAACGACGTAAATTTGGCTCGAGGACCAGACTATCTACGCAGATGACCTGAAACTCTATCTTCGAGTGCACTCACTCGACGACTGTCGCTTTCTTCAACGTCAGCTAAATGCTTTTGCCGGCTGGTGCACTTTGAATTGCATGGATGTCAACCCGGCCAAATGCACGGTTATCTCGTTTTCGCACAAGAAACAGACTATTTTATTCAAGTATGTCTTATTGGGCACCAAAATTCAGCGCGTCAGTCAAGTCAAGGACCTAGGAGTAATTCTGGACACTCAACTCACCTTCAAGCAGCATATCTCGTACGCTGTCGGCAAAGCCTTCTGCGTTCTGGGGTTCATCTTGCGGATTGCTAACGACTTCACGGACATCTACTGCCTCAAATCGTTGTACTGCTCCTTGTGTTGTTCTATATTAGAGTATTGCTCGGTTGTGTGGACTCTCCATTACCATAACGGTGTCGTTAGAGTTGAAGCTGTTCAACGACGGTTTTTGAGATTTGCGCTACGTAAACTACCGTGGACGGATCCCTATCGTTTGTCAAGCTACGAAAGCCGTTGCCAACTGATGAACCTGGAGTCCCTGTCAGCCCGTGGAGATACAGCCAGGACTTTGTTAATCGCAGACATTTTGCAAGGTCGCATCGACTTTCCTGATCTTCTGGAGCAAACCAACATCAACGTGCAACCCCCAGCCCTGAGGAATAGTTTGATGCTGCGGTTACCTATCAGTGAACCAATTACAGTATGTTTGGCGCAATTGGCGTTTTACAAAGACTCTTTAATAGGGCTTCCGCCTTGTTTAATTTCAACGTGATTCGCCAGATGCTTCGCCGTAAGTTTAGTCGTTTTTTTAAAGACCTGTCTAATCCGCATCGATGGTGTAATTTTTAGTTTGTTTTATGTCATGACCAATGTACCGTTCTAGTTTAGCTTTAAGTAACATCATTGGGGTTTATACATAACCTGTTAACGAATAGAAATAAATAAATGTCCAATGGTTCACAGAAACCCCAATACGTGGATCTCAAATTCCAGCCCGTACACAAAAAGCGCCTGAGCGCTGTTTTGGTACGTTTAACAAATTGCGTATTACCGGAAGATATTGCTTGCCGGTCTCACAGATCGGAGACTACGTATCTTTAAATTAACTTTGGTACGTATCTCTTAGAAACATTTAAAAAAGACTTCCGTAACTACGTGATAACTTCTGTTCTCCAGTTTAAATCCTCTTGTCACTAAGAAATGTTGATCAAACAATTATCTTTTATGCTTGATCAAAGCGCCAGCAAACAATCCGCAAGGCGAATAAAGATTCCGTTTGGCGTTTCTCCATGTTTCGTCAAGTTGGTTATTTCATAGTTTGGAGCCATTGTCGCATTTCTTATTTTTATAGCATTCAACTTAGCCGAGGCACAAACCAGTCACAATAAATTTGTAGCGAATCTAACTTAGCCTATTTTGTCAATATTTACATTTGGTATACGATTCAAATCTTATCAAACCTAATTTAACCTAATTCATAATAGTTCTAAATAGTTCAAGCGAATGAACCTGAAGCCACAAATATTATACAACGTCCAACATTACACGGTTCATGAAGATGCTGCGGTGATTTGGACTCCGTATCAACTGTCATGTGACCTCAGAATTGAACGTGTTCAACGTAGATTCATACGCATTGCACTAAGAAGCTTACCCTGGCGTAATACTCAAGATCTCTCTCCGTATCCCGAACGATGCCGGGCATCATGGACTCGACAAGCTGCACCGTCGCCGAAATATTCAACAAGCTACCCTTATCGCAAAGATAGTAAACGGTGAAATTGACGCCCCTGCACTTCTGTCTTGCATTGACTTTCGAGTGGGAAGACAACTTAGATCGTCATCTCTACTGCTGACCCGATTCCATCGGACTTCATACGGTTTTAATGAGCCACTGACATCATGTGTTCGTACCTTTTCGTTGGTTGACGACCTCTTCGACTTTGGAGAATCTTCTAGATCTTTAAAAAAAAAGAATAACGGCGTCAAGACGCTACAATATTGGCTTCAATAGTTTGAATACATTCATGTAGACTACGGTCAGATGAGTTAGACAAAATAGAATAAAACTAATTTGGCAAAACTTAACTTCTAATTGGCTAATAATTTTAATTGCCTTCGTATAACCATTTCTTAAAGAGGTTCTTTCAGAGGAAGGTTTTTGACGGTCCATGACGCTTAAGATATTTCAAACAATTCCAGACTGTACTTGGTCAAGATCGAACCGTGGCATTGATCGATCTCAATTAACATAATACTGTTGCATCCCTACAGAAAAAATCGTATTTTAATTACTCAAACCCAAGGGAATCACACTTTCCAAAATTCATCCCCTTCTGGCCACTGAGAGTCCCCGAAACAAATTGCATCGCTCGTCCAACTGACACCACTCGATAGACACCAGCAAGCTTGTCTGCGTCCAAATTAGCACCTTTTCCATCAACTTCAGCTCGCTTTGGATGTTTTGTTGTTGGTGTTTTTTTTATGTGCGAGTTTGTACAACCCAGCTGAGGAGATGCAATGCTGACGGCAGTTGTGCTGATACTCCACCAATCAACCGATCTGGTCAAACGCGCTCCGGTCTCTTGGATCTCCTAGCCCCGGAGAAAATGAGCACAATTTATCAAGCAATGCAACCACAGCTGTGCACCACTGCTTTGTGACTTCGCCATGGACGTTGGACCAAGTCAGAGCACGGCAGAAGTTGAAATATCACCCCAAAGCTATTCGCTGCAAATCGAGAACAAGTTCCCGTCATTTGACAAAGTGTTTTCGGTTTTTTTTTTTTCATTCCTAGCTGCGCCATGCTGGGACGGTTTCGGCAAGATAGTTTACATTTTACAGCTTTATTTATCGTGCCTGTCCGGTTCAGTGGAGTTAGATAGTGTCATGTATCCTGTGTTTTCCGAGTTGATGTTATTTCTTTTTTATTCGGGATTTTCCAGACCGGCAAGCTATTGCATTTGGGTCGTTTTTGGTTCACTTTTTGGTGATTGCAGCTGCTGGAGGATGGAGAGCAAAAGGCATTGCATTCGAGAAAATGGAAGGATCTAGGATGTCTGTTATCTCTACTGATGATCGTTTTGACCCTTCCGCCCCAGGACCAGGGACTCTGTACTGGACACTGTAAAGATGACTATGTTATTATAGAGAAGCTTACTTTTGTGACCCTTTGGGCCATCGTTGAACAGCAGCACAAGCGGTGTTGGATTTCGGACCTGAGCTGTCTGGTCGTCGTTTTCGTTTGCATCGTCTCGACGAGCAATGGTTCCAGATTCAAGAAGCCAATTTTGGTGTTTTTTCTTTATTTTGTTTTGCTTTCTCCCAGATTTCACCCTAGCAAAAGTTATGACTTAGTCAGTTTTCAATAACTGGAAAATTTGCATTTGTCCTATTTGAGGTTCCTCAAGAGCTGCAAACGACAGCTGTGTGAATATTCAAAATAAATATATCATTTTATGATGTCCAGAAATGAGACATAGCTTTCGAGTATGATAATCCAAGTACGTTCCCCTGCATTTCTATCGCTGCATTTAATTACGTCTGCGATGCTCATTATAAAATTGCACGAAAACAAACTCCATTAGAATGCTTACTCTTGTCTCATAAGCTTATGCAAAGAAGGAGTTGAAATGGTTGTGGCAAACTATGCTGGCCATAATAATTCCAAGCGTGAAGAGTTGTTCCGCTATGGAGAAGGCTTTTCCACGACGCTGGATAAAAATGCAATTGAAATCATGGAGACAAAATGCGGAATGAAACCCAGTTCGCAAACACACTCAGTTTGTCAAAAGAAGCACTGAATGGGAGACCATGTGAATTAAACTACTCGACGGATTTGAAACTGCAGAAGCAGCCGCTGCAGTGACCAATTAAATTTTTTAATTGCGGATTTTCGTCGGGAATGGCTCTACAACTAGGTTTGTGTCGTGCTTCCACTCGAGACGAATGCAACATTTTGAAGTTGACACCGGGCGTGGACTGAATAGTTTTGTTTTGTTTGATAGTGCTATTTTTGCAGCCTACAGTGAAAAGGGTGACAAATCGAATACGGGTATTTTCGAAAATAATACGAATCTCTCGTAGGGCATGTCATGTGGATGATGGAAATTTTATAGGCTAGAAAGCTCGAGCCCTCCAAATTTGGGAAACATTTCATTAATACCTAATTGCAGTGGTTCATTATAAATTTGAAGCTTAAAATTTTAATGCATATTGTTAAGGACATACGGAATCAAATCCCTATCAGATCGAAGTTTTTCGAGCACAAACCTCAATTCTATTAGGACTTCCATCGTGAAATTTTCAAGACTCGTTTGCTCCACTGGAGCAACCATTGGTTTGCACTTTCAGCGTTGTTTGTTTTGTTTTGTTTGTGATTTTTAGTCTCAAAAGTCGTGAAGTGATATTAAACCCAACCTATAAATCATATGGAAAAGGACTCCCTCCAGTTGCACCTTAACTAGAATGATGCAGACATTTTGCAATGCTGCGACTTCTGAGCGGATCTATTCAAAAGCAGGAAAATTAGTTTGAGAAAAGCGTAGTAGGCTACCCACCAAAGAAATAGTGCAAATTTTGTTTGCTAATGTAAAGCACAATTGAAGTGCAAAAATATAGCTAGGGAACGTCTTAATCAGGGGTGACTGTTTCAAATAGTTGTTAGGAAATAGGACTAAAACTGCTACATTTTTTTCAAATTATTTCACATTTAACTATATGAACATAAGCTCTATCTATTGGGCTAATGATTTGCTATCTAAATCATAGTTTGAATGACCAATTTATTACTGTCATTTTGATGATTTAAAATACACAATCTGGAAAACCATCTGAAGAAGTTCGCTCAAATTTTGCATTTGTTCGCAAGAACCGGAGGGAATGTCTTTATCAGCTCTTTCTCACATCTAGGATTGTTGCTAGAACGTGATGTTGAACATTGAGTTAAATTTATTTTATGTTTAGATAATCTGAAATCGCAATTTATTCAATGTTTCTTCCAGTCATTTGAGGTTGATCTATGCTTATGATTATATTGTCCATCTATCAAATGCAACTAAAATATATGTTTCGGAGCTTGAATAGTACTCAACGCTAAATAATGTTTCGCTATTGGCATTACTGTTGCTTTTGAGAGAGCCCATGTTTCCTCTCTTCTATGTTAACCATGGCTAAAGCGCACCGGTACACTATGGAATGAATGGACAAATTTTGCGACAAAAATCGATAACTCGAAAACCATTATCTTTAGACAGATGATGTTTTCGGAAGATTTAATTTTAAACATAAGATCTCTCTTTGATTTGAGTGGTGACTTAGATGGTCCATTTATGTTCATAATAAAAATTTCAACTTTTATTCTTATGATTTAGAGAGATTATTGCTTCTACAGAATTACGTAGATATTTTAATTTAACCCCTATAACTTTTTAAATGCAATAACTAGCAACTTTTTTGTATCTTGTATCGTCATTTTATACCCTAAAAGGCATTTCCACTGAGTTTTCAAATTCAAATTGAAATTTTTTTCAAGTCCCACCCTAAGGAAAATTAAAAACTGTTATAAAACGATACGTAGTAGAGATAGAATTAAAATTTCTTCGGCAAAGTTTCATTAAATTAAAATATCTACAATTCTGTAGAAGCAGAAAATCCTCTAAATCATAAGAATAATAAGTTAACATTTTTATTATGAACATAAAAGACCACCCTAGTGACCACTCAAATCAAAAGAGAGATCTTGTTTTTAAAATTAAATCTCCCGAAGACATCATCTGTCTAAAGTTTTCGAGTTATTGATTTTTGTCGCAAAATTTGTCCATTCGACCCATAGTGCAGTATTGTAACGTGAAGCCTGCTGTCTCTTACATTTGTTTGTTTTTAAACGAAGCATCCCATTTGCCGTCACAGTCGTTTTGTTTAACATTTCCGTGAGAGTAAATGATATGAGAAATACACATTGCACATCTTAAGATCAATGACAAACTAAAAGTTTAGTCGTGTACGTCTGTCTCATAACTTGCTAGTAGCCGAGTTTGTGATCATAGTAATCGAAATTTTGTGGTTGATTGTTTTCAAAAGTGTATGGGTAAAACGAAAAATCGGGTTGAGAAAATTGACGATTGCAGCAAATCATGAACTCTCGAGTAATTCTTGATTGGGG
>JASCZW010002563.1:0-14265 GCA_034211315.2 Aedes japonicus
TTTTATAAACATTAGAAACTTTTCATAATGGGATCGTTTACCATTTCCGGGTTTGAATTTTGAGTTTTTAAAACATCCCATAAGCCCAACTTATTAAATATTTATTCCAACCAAATAAAAACGTAGAAGGTGCCCTGCATTGGCCAACAATAAATTCTTTCTCAAGCACCCCCTTAACCATCCAAAACCAACTCTCCATCAAACCCAAACGTTTCTGTTGAAAAAAATTAAAAATTGTTATTTATTAGACGATCTGTACCTAGATGGTTAAGGATGATGGAGATTGATATGGAAAATTTAGTGAAAGGAGTTACCTTGAACTGTAGACTGCAAAGAGACAAGCATAACAAAAAACCAAACAAAACAAAATAGACAAAATAAAACAGGATCTAAGATATTGTCTTCAAAATTTGGTAGAAATACATTATTTGTTGCCTAACAAGAAACAGAACTGAGAACAAAGATAAGTAGAATCCTTCCATTTCCCGGATGGTTGAAAAGCTAAGTCATTGCTCTGCAAAAGATACTAAGAGTTATTGTTGCGGGCTGTCGATGATTGATTATAATTATGTACTGGATACTTTTGGCTGAAATGAGCTTCGAACGAGAAAAGTGAAAAAGTCATTGAACAAATGACTATAATACCCAGTTGTTTATTAAGCTGAAGCCCATTTGAGCTCTATCAGATGAACTAAGACGGATGTTCTACTTAATAGCCACTAAATCTTGAAGTTTTACTGGTCTATACTATCACTGTCACGATTCATTGTTACTGATTACATATAATGTTTGAAGGTTAATTATTGGTTTGATCTATAAACAAATCATCTGAAAGTTCACCTCTATTTATCTCTTCGGCTTAGCTGCTCTTTATAACTAACTGTAAATCTACTGATCCGATGTCACGAAAGAAATTCCCACCGCCTAACATACTAATGGGTGGAATGTTACAACTTGAAAACATTGTAAAGAAATCTATGAATCCTTTCAAATTTAACGCTAATATGCTATTATAAATTTACAAGCTCATAACTGCATGCTAGTTTGTGGTTTGAAAAGTGTCCAGATTCATTAACAAAAAATCTGAGGCACTGATGCAGTACAGCATTTGAACTTTGTATTTGGAAATTTGTGTCGCTCAACAAATCTTTCAAACAAATGTGCAAAAGCACGTTGGCCAATATTTAGCGTCAACCAGTGGGTACGTGTGCTCAACTCCAAGTTCCCCTTCTTCAAACTCACCTTCACTTCAATTTACCCATTGAGTTGGACACATCACAATAGAAAATACTTTGATGGAGCACGGACGTAAGGTTACTAGAAGTATGAAAAATTCTCTGTAACCTATTTAAGATTATATCTGAAAAACCCAAATTTGGCCAACATATACCAACTCTTAGCGTGCCAATATTCACCATAAAATTTAATGCGCATATGATTTGGAGCATGATACGCTCTAAAAAAACTCAATTTGTTTTGGATATTTTGCTATCAAAGATAATTTCCCGCAACACTAGAACTTTTTTCTCAGTCATTATTTACTGTTGAATGAATCAGAAGAGCAGAGAATCGAACAAAGCAGAACAACAAAAACCAAACACGATATCGCCGTGAAGTTTGACAGCTGTGGCCATTTGGCCCTATGCTAGTTTTGATGGCAGCCAATAGGTTTTATGATGGTTCTCAAGTGGTCATAGTACCCTTCACTAGAACATTTTCAAAATTTCTATGGGCTTAGAAAAGTTTTACGAATTTGTTTTCACAACCGTCTATAGAGTGCTCCACTTTGTATACATTTCGGCTTTAAAGATGCATAGAGGCTTTAAAGATGCAATAGGAAGACAAAACAGTTTTGAATGTAGTTTCATCAACAAAGCCGGGAGGAGTGCTTTACGGCTGGAATAGAACAAAAATCGTTACTTGGGATGTCCAACTATGTTATTTGAGTTATTTTAAAAAGCTATAGAACTGCAAAGATGATGCGGTTGTAAATAATCATTTGAAGCCATTGTTCTAAACGTTCATTCAGAGCAAGCAAATTAAAAGAAAAACTGGAATTCTGTCTAGGATAAAGTCATTACTTGAGAAAGTCTCCGGGGAAGACTAACGCACAACGATGTTCAAACAAAACACCAATAACAATGAGAACTCCGAAGTTTGTGTGGAAGTTATCACCAACAGCAATTCAAGAAGTCTGCAGCAAACAATAAATCATACCGTGCAGTGCCTCCGTGCTTCGTGGGACGACAACTGGTGTCAATGTTTTTGTTTTCTCTATAAACCCCTGCCGAGGTTATGGCAGAAAAATCGAACGGAAAAAAAAATCAAGCCACCGAGGAAGACACTCCATTGGATCGTTTAGTCTTCGAGAGAAACAACAATTCCCGGTATAAGCCTCTCTTGAAAACTAATAGGAAAACATATTTTGCTATCTTATGAGTGCGGGGCGTACGGAAGGCCGGGAGGGATCTTGGAAAGTAAAACTTTCGAAGCCATTGATGAGGAAAATCTTGGCAATAGGATGGAAAAACTCGATGGAAAACTGTCATAAACATACACTATCAGAAAAAGGCTGATCCAGCTTGACGAACGTTATTTATTCTGTCATCCAGCTCAAGTCGGTTTCTACAGAAGCAACTGTAAGTGACAGTAAACTGACCTTAATGTGCAGGTTGGAATATGTTGTGTACAAATTCCCTCTTAAACTCAATTGGCTCAACCTCAATCCCGCACAAATTAAATTGATGTCCATGGTTTTCCATGTTACCAAACCAGCAATAAAATAGAAATATGTTAGTCAAGACAGGGAACGGGAAGATAGCACATCTCTTTATTGCCAATTGGTCAGCCGAACCAAGACGCAGAGAAATGGTCATCCCTCAAGATCTGACAAGGTGGTTTCCTGTGTTTATGCTTCACCCACTCGCTCTACTGTTTCTCACTGCAGGAGCATGCTTCCGATGGTAATTGAGATTGTGATATTGATGGCATCAAGTGAGGGCACGGGTGTCCATTAAGGCTCTTGGGGTGGGAGCAGATGTACTTTTTCTTTGTCGGGAAGGTGAGGTCATATGGCAAAGTGGAGATTTAAAGCATGATTACTTTTATTAACCTCTTTTTTTGCGTAATGATTGCGACTTACACTGACGAATAAGTGTGAACACTGTGAAGTCATTTCACGAATGCGTAGAAAAAGCATTCAGGTACTGTTCCAGCCATCCTTAGTATTTTCGGATCCGACATGAACTCATAACGAGGTGGCAATATGGGTCACATAATTCATCGAATCGTTTGGTTATATCAAAGGATGCCCATTTCAACCCCATCTCCCAGAACCTATCCTCAAAAAGCCTGGGCAGTCATTTCAAGCGATGTTCCCGGGTTGGAGCAGTAGGAATTGAACAAAGCAGGCAACCTTACTGCAGATGCAAAGGACGCATAACTGGTCGAGTGATTCGAAAATAGGAAACCACTTTCGGATGCTAATTTACGACCGAAATTTTGATTCTGTTTACAAAGCTTTCTGGCTGTTTGAAGAGCTGAGAGCGTTCAAAATTAAAGTGCTATCATCATCCACTAGTTTCATGAGTGCAAGGTAAACCTGGCATGTTCATGGGAATTGGTTTTCCAGTGGATGCTTAAGTTCGTGCTTCGACCAAATAGTTCATGGAAGCTACCGCAAATCATCACGACATGACCAAAAAGCAATAAAGTAATCACCCAAATAACGATGATGATACGACTGCATTCCACTAGTTAGCAAATAACTATACCATACTCCAAAGCCTTCAGTTTTAAGTGTCGCACCTTCTTTGCTACGGGGACAACCCTCGATGCCCCCAGTGTGCAACCCCCGCTGCAATTGATGATGATGATGTTAAACTTGCCTGGAAAAGACACAAATCAGTCTCCAAATGGTTCGAGCCCGGCAGAATGCTAAGGAGATCACGTAGCAGCACACTGGAAATAATTTATACCCAAGATCGTCGTCGTCGTCGTCGTTCTCATCGTCGATGGTCGTTGAATAAGGTAGTTTTCTTACGCCTGATGTGGGCCATGGGATATGGCGAACATTTTTCTCTCTCTCTTTGGTGCACCGAGATGTTCCGGTTTTTTGCTCTCTCAAACGGAATGCATTCTGGATCAGCGAAGTTTGTTGTAATGCCATTCCGTGGGCCAATGCCTAGTGGGTTGCATCTGGATATGGTGCCGAGCCGTGCAATCCTTAGTGCACGTACCTGATTTCCTGTCCCAGCAAGTTGCAACACTTCTGGCATACAAAGTAAACGATTGCAACAACAGTTGAATGGTGCAGAGAAATACACGAAGAAGAAGAAGAAGAAGAAGGAAAAGTCACCCCAAAAGAAGGAGGCCCTTTTAAAAAGTAGGTGTCTAGCACCTCGCTCACTCCCGCCCAATATGAACTAACGGTCGCAGTGTACTGAGTTTGACTGTCGGTATAACCGAGTCGTTACAGTCCAATGGTTTTCGCATCACGAGCAGACTTATTGTTGCTACTCACGGAAAATGGGACGGAGAAATGGTGTAATGGTCTGCTGCGCCATTGGAATAAGTCCCAATGGAAGTAAGTTGAGGATGTGAAAAAGAAAGAAACAAGAATGCACTGAAAGTAAGCATCGTATGGATATATTTTCTTTTAGGTGATGAGAGCTACACATTAGGATGTACTTGTTACAGCTAAAAATGAAAATATTGTCTGCTTGTAGTCACTTATCTTATTTGTATCTATTTTCTCTCCTGGACTCTGATGGGGAATCCTGATTTGATGCAATAAAATAAGAATGAATTAATTAACCAAATTAATTTGATACATCAAGTCTGAAATATTTATTAGGGCAAACCCGATTGGTGAAAATACATTTATTAATGTAGAAATGTTCACCCATCACCATGAGGCACCAAGAGTGGACAGTAATGTTTGCTAGAAATGAAAGATATGAAGAGAAAATGTTGAAAGTTCCGTCAGTGTAAGGTAGGTTGGAAATAGAACAGATGTTTTGAAAATTGAGCGAAAGGGCATAGGTAAAGTAGTACTAGAACCAAGGACGTTACCTTTGCCTAACATCCCACTGCGGGGTAGGTCGAGGCACGGACGAATCCGCCACCTCAACAGGCAAAAGTAACGTGTTGGATCGCGCTCACGTACCACTGATAGCTTGTGATATTTTATAGCGGTAGTCCACGTGGGCCATTGCTGTCCAGGCATTCATTAGTGACAACAGTGAGAAGAGACCGATCAGCAAGATTTTTTAAAAAATGAAAAATTCGAGTTTCGAGTTTTGATAAAATAATATTTTCTACGCTGAAATAAAAGCTAAGCTGGATCAGTATTATCCAGACTCTGCTTCGTCGATTAAAACGATTCATAAGTGGTTTGCTGATTTTCGTTTTGGCCATACGAGCACCATTGACGCACCGCGTTCTGGACGCCTAAATAAGGTTTTTTTTTTTCTTTCTTTATTATAGTGCCTTTCAGCCTTTGGCGGGTTCGGCACTTAGCCCAAATAAGGTCACTACAACAGAACACGTCGATAAAATCCATAATATAGGATTGGAAGACCCAAAATTGACATTCAGAGAGCTAAGGCCTAAGGTATTTCAATGGAACGAGTTTGGGTCTGAAGAAGCTTCTCGCGCAATGGGTGCCGCGTTTGCTTACCATGGACCAAAAACACATTCATGTTACAACCTCTCAGGAGAATTTGAGCAAGTTTAATTCGAATGAGTTTGTGCACCGATTCATAACCATGGATGAGACTTGGATCCATTTCTACACACCAGAGTCTCCGAAGCGCCCAAAAACGCAACAATCGGCGGGAAAAGTTATGGCCTCCGTGTTTTGGGATGCGCATGGTGTAATATCTTGAAAAAGGTAAAATCATAACTGGCGCATACTAAGGAGTGTATCGAAAATAAACTATCAACAAACTTTCTTTCAAATTATGTTGAAAACCGATATTTTATTCATGCAAAAAATTGATCCTTTATTGTACGAGGTTAAACTTGAACATAATGAAGATCGGATGAAATTTAAGTTATTCCTTCACGAATTTTTGAACTTTGGATCGAATGCTCTTCATCAAGTTTCGAACAAGCGTTGCATCGCTTATTTTGGACGCTTGAGCCCAATTTTTTACTCCTGCGTGTTCCCAGCTGCTTTACCAGTTTTCTTGAAGATCCTCTTCACGACTGCCCAGTAACGTTCGATGGGTCAAAGCTGAGGGCAATTTGGTGGATTGTGGTATTTTTCTCAACGAAATCTATACCCTTTTCCGCAAGCCAATTGAGAATGGTTTTGGCATAGTGAGACGACGCTAAATCCAGCCAAAACAGTGGAGGTGTACTATGCTACGAAAGTTACGAAAGTAAGGTTGGACGACTTTACCTATGCCGTCCTATGAGTCACGGTGTATGTTGATTAACTTAGATGGGCTTAAAAAGAGAAGAGAATTTGCAATGATAGCTTTCCTGAATGATGTTTTTATGCAGAGAGTAAACACACAAGAGATTTTAGAAAATCTTAACTTGTATGCTCCCCCTCTTAAGAAATAGACAATTATTTTACATAAACAGTCAAAGAACAAACTATGCAAAGAATATGCCTTTAAATAGGATGATGTCGTGTTAATAAGTATTGCGATTTAGTAGATGTGACAATGAATAAAAAAGAACTTAGAAAAATTTTCTTTTTACGGTTAGGGTAAATTAAGATATAACGAATTAGACTATAAGTACTATTTGAAAAACAAAACTGGTCTACAAAAGATTGACGCCAAATAAATAAATAAATAAATAAATAAACAATCATTGCGAAATTTTGGGCTTTGATGAAAGAGAAGCTGTGGAAGAAGGCTTGAAAAGCAAATGACATCATCAAATTCTACAAAAACTGGGTAAACGTAAGCAAACCCATTGACAGAACGGTTGTGCAAAACCTCAAGAGGAACATCAAGAAGAAAATGCGAGAGCTGGCCAGATCTCCGAAAAATCAAATGAATACTAATGTCATGGGCTTTTTTGGTGGTCAACAAACAATTTAAATTAATTTGAGTTGCAAAAAATAAATAAAATATAAAGGCAACAATCTCTTCTGGAGACACTCAGATCGATAGATTTCCGCATTTACAGTTCCGGTAGTGTAAAAAATGGCTGACTTCAAACCACAGGAACATATTGCTTGCCATACCAGTACCTTTCGACCGAATTTCTCCACTTGAATCGACCTGTCCGCATCGCTCACATCCTCCCCAACGACGGCAGTAAAGTATTGTGGACCTGGAAGGGTTTTTGAGTCCTCCTTTGCATAGGGTTCATCGTCCATCAAAACGCATGCATCCGGACGCTGCAAAAGACGCGAATACAATTTCTGAGCCCTTGTTGCTGCTCGTTTCTTCTGTTCTGCACTTTGTTTCGAGATTTTCTGCTTCTTGTAGGTCTTGTGGTTGTGGTTTCGCCTCTTGATACGCTGGATCATGCCGACACTCGTTCCTGATTTTTTGGCCAAATCACGTATTGACATTGATTTGTTCTTCATGATTAGAGATACCACTTTCTGCTCCAGTTTCGGGTTGGAAGAACCGGGTTTTCTGCCTCTTCCTGGTAGCTCATCCAAAGAATAGTGTTCCTCAAACTTATTAATGATGGTTTTAACACTCGCATGATGAATTCCAAACCGCTTCGCCAATTTTCGCATAGTAATACCCATCTCACTTAGCCATGTGTCCAGAACCTGAATTTTCACTTTTTTTTCAATACGCGACATTTTGAAAACGCAGAATTAGAACCGCACAAACAAGTAAACAAAAGAAAGCTGACAGTCAAACGCACAGCATGCAGTGTTCAGAGCCAAAAAAATCCATCACAAATACATGCGTACAACGCAAATGTATGTGGATAGCTTATATTCGATACACTCCTTATGAAGCGTTATTGGATCGTGTGAAAGATGAAGTCCAGAAAAAACGGCCGCATTTGCAGAGAAAAAGTGAGCTCTATCGTCACGACAATGCACCTGCTCATTCATCCTCAATTGCTCAAGCTAAATTGAATGAAATTCGGTATCAATCCGTTCCCCATCCACAGTATTCGCCAGACTTGGCCCTCAGTGAGTTCTATTTGTTCCCAAACCTGAAGAGATAGCTCACCGGTAAGCTATTTTACTCAAATGATGAGCTTATAGCTGAAACCGATGGATATTTAGAAGGACTTCAGAAGGAGTACTAAAGGGTGTATTCGATAAAAATGGCACACAGAAAATCTTCTGTAACTTTTGAATCGTATGAGTAAAAAACCTAGAAATTTGAGTAGATCTTATCCACAGTGTATTATTTACATCTGCCAAGTTTCATAGTTATACATTCAGTAGTTTCAGTCATGTCGTCGAAACAAGAAATTGTCCGTGAGAAAATTTGGTGCACTCACAATCAAAATCCAGGGGCGTCCCACCGGTGGATTGCTAAAAGGCTTGGAATTGCAAGTACAACTGTATCTCGTGTAATAAGAACCTTCAAGGAGCGTCTGAGTGTCCAAAGGAAGGAAGGGAGTGGTCGTAAAAGTGGCCCAATGGACAGTAAAATGGCCAGGAAAGTCGTACAACAATTCAAGAACCGTCCAAACATGTCAATTCGAGATGTCGTTAAAAAGTCTAAGGTGTCAGTCGGTTTTGTGCAGAAAACCATGAAGCGTGCTGGGTTACATGTTTACAAAGTGCAAAAAGCCCCAAACCGGAATGAAAAACAAAACATCACTGCGAAAACCCGCGCCCGGAAACTTTACACGAAGCTGCTCACCAAATCCGGTTGCATCGTGATGGATGACGAAACATACGTCAAGGCCGACTTCCGTCAACTTCCTGGGCAAGAATATTTCGTTGCCAAGTCGAAGTTCGATGTTCCGGAGGATGTTCGAAAGAAGAAACTATCGAAATTTGCAAAGAAGTTTCTAATCTGGCAGGCGATTTGCGGGATGTGGTGAAATAAGTGCTCCCTTCATCACTTCCGGAACAATAAACGGTGCGATTTACACGGAAGAGTGCCTTAAGAAGCGTCTCTTGCCATTCATTAAGAAGCACAAAGGATCAACTCTGTTTTGGCCTGATCTAGCATCCTGCCACTACGCTCGAAACGTATTGGAGTGGAACCGAGCCAACGGAGTCAATTTTGTGCCAAAGGATATGAACCCACCAAATTCACCGGAACTTCGTCCAATTGAAACATTCTGGGCAGTTATGAAAACGAAACTTCGCAAACATCCCAAAACTATAAAAACAGAGCTAGAATTGAAGAAAATTCGGGTAAAAACAACAAAAACACTGGGAAAATCGGTTGTACAAAATTTGATGGGTGGAGTGAAAAGGAAGGTGCGGGCATTCGGGATGGTAGACGAAATTGAATAAAACAAATGTTGTAAATCAAAACTCATTAGTAGTTCTTCATTCCCTGAAAATTTCAAGAAAATCCGATAATCAGTTTAATTTTGATGAGTATATATGTGTGTGCCATTTTTATCGAATACACCCTTTATTCAGATAGTACTGTTGAGAAATTAAAACCGAATTGGGCAAAACAAAATAATTTTCGTGTTTGATATTAAAGGGAGTTTTCAGGCAACCTAGTAATTCCATACAATACTTCTATTATATTTCAAACCTACGGAACTTTGAACACTGTCTCTTCATATCTTTTATTCTAGCCAAACAATACTGTCCACTCTTTGTGCCTCATGGTGATGAGCGAACATCTCCTTCTACATCGTAATCGTCACTCCGCGCACGGAGAATACAAAACATAGAGTATGTACATTTATTAGCTAATCTTACTTTTCTTTCTTGACATTACAAGCTTATGGATTATCAAAATAAACTTATATCTGGTGCTGAGCTTAGTATTTTTTTTTTTTACGATACAGCACTTATTAATTGACCGTAGGCCAAATACTTCTAGGCCGTACGCCGTTAGACTGTAGGCCGAATTACGGAAAATGGTAGATTGAATTCAATTTTGTCGTCTGGTTTCCTCGAGTACGGCATACATTTGGGGATCTCCTTGCAGTCCCGGGCCTTGTGGCCTTTTCCTCCGTACCTTTTTCATGGGTTGCTTCTGTCTAGCTCCTTACACTCCCAAAACATATGTCCGCTCTCGAAACTCCTGAAACATGCCTTTGGCGGCTTGTGCAAACGGACCATCCCACTTTGAGCTTGGCCACTTCTAAGGTTGACTACGGCTTCTGCCAGCCATATCGTGACCACTTGGGTCCCAAATAGTTCCTTTTGCAGTCGTATAGTTGCTGTGACAACCTCGATCCCACACTTAGCTTTGATGGCGTAGCCTTCGTGACGTCGTCAAGCGCTTACGCTGAAGAGTAACTTGTGTGGCTAGAGCATGCACCTCTACTCCCACTCTCAAAGTTTACTCGGTCAGTTTTTTGTAAGCTAGGCCCTTCAGCTTCGTGGCTTTTTCAAGCTCCAGGATCATCTTGCCAGTTTGGGTACGGCAAAAACTCCACATATCAGCGCCTAGATGCGCGAGTTTTGCTTCGTCGCGCATCGCTTTGAGGACCTTGGAGTACTCAGACCCTTTGGTCTTCACGATGAGGGCCTTACCACGATTTCGCTTCCTTGCCAATCTTCAGATTGCTTTTTCTTTTTTGGATATATTTCCCTTGGCTCGGACCTTGTCCCAGGGATTTTCCCTACCTCTTGAAGGGTTGTCGTTCGTATCCTTCTAAGTACTCTATTCATTGCTGGGGCAAACCCTCGGCGCTTGTGACTTCCCTCATCGATAAACTGGAGCTCGTGCTTTTGGCTCCGGGGTACTATTTGTTTCCTCTGTAGCACGTAAGAATTGACTCTCCGATCCCGACACCACGTTCGCCTAGGTCTTTTGGCCCGTGGTGCCGCGCTATACCAACCATTTCTTGATGGCGCCCGAGGCCACTCCACAGGTGACTGTCTCGCACGCTTTTACGCATCCGTCTGCTTGTACTTGGAGGCTGTCCCTTTCTGTCCTTTTTAACTGCCACTAGCCTGGAGATTTCTCGGCCACTTTGGTCGGCTAGATGCTTTACTTCCAGTTCAACTCTCTCACGAAATGTAGCCTAAACGGACCCACAAAGCTTCAACAAGCTTCGTTAAAGGTCCTTGTCTAGTAGCACATTTGTTGCAAATCGGTTAACTTTACTGCGTTTTGACTAATTTGAGTCAAAATCAAGTTGCTGCAACCAGTTTTGACGTAAATCCGCTAATAGCATTCAACGGTTCAGAAACCACAATCAATTTGGGAAGTGTGCCTTGCTTCCTCTCCATGGCCTGGATGAGTCCAGGCCCATTAATAGCCTCTCTGGTCTTTGCGAAGGCACCTGCCTCCGGAGCCGCCCTACTAGGTGGAGATCTGACTAGGCCACCTTTGGCGAACGGATTCGCCTCCTCCTGTTCTTTATTAGTACTGGGAGCTTGAGGTTCCATACTGTTGGGTGCCGCTCCAACCGCTTTGCAAACCCACCAGCCCGTTGGTGGATATTGGAATGTACTTAAGACCTGCCAGCATTTTAGTGGGACGGAGAGAGCCTATGATGGGGGAACCTCGCCATTTCCTGTAAGTACCAAAGTCGTGGTACCGTATAAATTCCGTTTTTGCGGTCAGTTTCCGTAATTGGATTCTTAATGACATCGACCTCAATACGCCATGTGCTCCCTCCGTAGTTCATTTAGCCGTTATGGAGAGCTTAACGTTTTCAAGGTGCACCAAAGGGAGACGAACTACACCACACCTCGTGGCTATAGAATGTTTGGATTAGTATGATGATATGCCTTTGGTGGGTTGAAGTGCCATCCAATCTCTATTTTGGTACAATCTCGAGCAAGTGCTTGCTGATGTCTTTTGCTACGGACTAGTTCGTTCGGAGCTCCACTGAAATTTCGACCATTGTCGCTGTAGATGGCGCTGCCTAGACCACGCCTTGAGGCGAAACGTCTTAGCACTTGTAGTAATTTCATGATGATTAGAAAGACGACGAGTTCAATTTTGGATGCATGGGAAAGACAACCTCGTATGTGAATAAGTTGGTTGTCGGATGGAAATGGAAGAAACCAACGTAGGACAGATTTCAACGGAGCAGGCGTTGACTGTTCGAGATTCCCTCACTCTTCTGTGAAGGTTTGCTGTTAAATAAATCAGATTAGAGTTGATTCCCGATCAGAAGTACATAACATAAAAATAACAAATTTATAACAAGCCTTGTCATGAATTGCTGATTAAGATATAACTTTGTTAAACCGTTTCAATCTTGCAAATTGTATAACACATTCATTACAAACTAAGATATAATGGGCTGGGGACCCAGACCCAGAAGGACATTCCAAAAAATTACGAAATTGTAACAAACTATGTTACGACTAACTGATGATGATATAAATTTGTTGAAGACGTTTTTATCTTGATAATTGTATAACAAACTTATAACAAATTAAGATATAAAGTTGCGCGAGGCACCAGATTGTAAAGAAATAAATTAATTCTAACACTAGCTGATATATTTTGCTACATCGTAACAAAACGGTTACAAAGTTTGTTTTGTTTATCTTATATCTATATCATAGTTTGCTAGAATGTTGTGATCTCCTTAAGATTTTTTGTTACAATTTTTGTTATTTTAACTACACCCGCGACCTAAATTTTAACTACCTCTATTATAAAGACAGCGTAACTGAATAACCAAACTTGAAATAATTTTGTTGTTTCCTTTTGGTCGGGGAGGCTTAATCTTCGTTAAACACCCAACCAGTAGGAAACACCAAAATTATTGCAAGTTTTGTTATTCAGTTCAGCCCAGAGTGCATAAAGAGTAAGCCAAGTAAGAGGAGAATCAATTGCGGAAGTTCGATGCAAAGTTGACGCTTGATAATTTGTTTGTAAGCACAGATATTAACCTTCCTTGGATATTAAAACAAACTGATACATAGGACATCACGGTCAATATTTACCCGTGTTTCAACCCTTGCTAGAATTATGAAAGCTCAATTTAACACGATGTTTTTACACAATTTGAAAGGTAATGGTCTTAACAATACATTGGTGGTAAAAAACCCGGTTTTAGTAACATTGACCTCCAAGAATCGTCTACATAAGGAAAGAGGTTATGATTTCGATGTGTGAATAGAATTGCATACAACACATTCCAGACTAGCTGTAGAGAGTTGCCGTGTTGGACAAAGTTTCTCAGTGTATCATTTGTCGTCTTTTTATCATGATTATATTAGTTGCCGATCATGTCTTTGCAATAGGAAGCGCTAGAAACTTGCCGTCTTCGGCAAAGTTTCTCATTACGGCATTTATCATCTGTTGACATTATCAGCTTAGCTGCACATCTTGCCAAAGAGATGGCACTACAGTATATCTTTTCCGAATGAAGTGCTAGAAAGTTGCCATCTTTGGCAAAGTTTCTCAGTATGTTATTTGTCAGCTTGTGAGAATATCACATAAGTTCCAGATATTGCCACAGAGATGGCGAATTGCCAAAGATAAGCTGCAGCGCCATCTTTATGGTAGCATCTGGAGCTAATGTATTCATTTCAAATGTCTTCATTTTTCATTCTCAACAACTTTGCTGAAGGCATCTCTCTAGAACCTTATTTGGCAAAGATAGACTTCAGTGCCTTCTTTCAGGCGCGGTTTGTAACTAACCTGATAATGTTTAGTGACTACATTTTATACTTTCAATTATTTTACCGGAAACGGCAACTCTATAAAGTTCATATGAAAAAGATAGACTGCAGTGCCATATCCGCGGCAAAATCTGGAACTAATCTCATAATGTCAAATGACTACATTATATATTCCAAAAAAAACTTTGCTGAAGATGCAAATCTCTAGAACTTCATTTGGCAAAAAAAGACTGAGGCGCCATCTCTGTAGCATGATTTGGAACTGATATGATAATATCAAAAGACGATCCATTACACACTGAGAAACTTTGCTCAAGACGCTAGTTCTCTACAATGAGTCTTGGATGTTTTATATGCATTTCTGTAAACACAGCCAAATTCAAACTTCCTTCCTTTTGTAGCAGATTCCCGAAGGACAATGTTACCGGAACCAGTTTTTGTTTTGTTCCAATGCATCTTAAAGAACCTCTCATATGGTGCAGAAACATTGAATCTAAGATAAAATTTCGAAATTCCACGAAGTATTGAAATCCAGGTCATTATTGACCTGAATGTCTTAATTGTAACGTTTTTGTACAACACCT